>JBBMOL010001364.1:0-41185 GCA_037954665.1 Laguncularia racemosa | reverse complement strand
AGTAAACTTGTTTTTTTTTTCCCTTAGGGACTGATTACTTTAATTCCAATTCTAAAGCAAAATAAAAGGTAAATTTGTTTCTTAAAGTTTTCCCTACTTAAATTTTTAAACCAGTATTTAATCCCCGTGGGTGGTAAACATTTGAACAATTTTTTTTACATTTTGTAGACTTATTAAACATTTAGTACAATTCTAGATTTCAGAAAATTTTTAAAAACTTTGGTTTAAAATTGCTAAGGACAAACATTCAGAGTAAAAAGTTAGTTCTCTATTCTCTATATTTTATTTCCTCTCCCCCACACTTAGCTTGAAGTGTCCTCACTGTTCAAAATTCACACATTAAAGGGGAATTAACAACAAAAATGACATTAAAAATAAGAGAAGGAAATTTTGGGTATTCCCCTGGTTTTGGAGTGCTCCCTTTAAGCTCTGGAAGTGTCTTAATGATATGTATCCTTGCTGCAGCCGATCCAAGATTTCAAAACTACCTAAAATCAAAACGGAAAAAAAACTAAAACAAAACAAAAAAAAAACAAACAAAACAAATGTAAAAAAAATTTTTTTTTTTTTTTTTTGACATGGGTTCCTCCCCGAAGCCCCTTTCTTTAACGTTTTTTGGTAGACGTTCCGGGTTAAATATTCGGATAAGGTTTTTGATTCCAGTTTTGGGCCTGTGGTGAGGGTTTAGCATCTTTTAACTAAACAGGGGGAAATGTTAGGTTTTTCTGGCATCATAAATTTTAAAAATTTAATCATTTTCACCATAATTTCCCATATGGGGGCCCACTTTTACATCGATTTTGTTTTAGAAGTTTTAAGGAATGGTGCCCTAATAATATCAGTGATGAAGTGGGAATCCTAGCCCCTGTATAGCACATAAAATTTGCAGGAAAAACCAACCCTTGACTTGAACTAAAACATCCTCTAGAACTCCCTAGGGTAAAAAATTGGACTATCAGCAATTGAACAATAATCCCCTTTCCTTTAAAGGCCAACATTTTTCGTTGATAAAAGACAAAGGCATGACATTGATAAAGCCCCAAACACCCTGGTTTAGCGATTCCAAGTATATTTTTTCAAGAAGACGAAAAATACCGGGTCCTTCTTTTTGGGGGAAACTTCTTTTGAATAAAAGCTGAAACATTTTTTTACTCACACTAATTTTTCATTTCCTTTCAGCTTCCTTTTGTTTGTGCACAAATCCCTTTAGGAAAACTGCATGCGGGTAATTTGCTTAATTTCATCAGTAAAGGAATATTTTTCCTGACTTTACAAAGTTTCCCGAAACCTTTTTCTTCTGTCCTTCTTTGGATTTCGTAATCTGGGGGGAAAGGGGTGGTACAATGTGACCTTCGATGGCTCAATAGGGTTGCAAATTGGTCGCCCTGCGGGTCAGAGTTGAAATCTTTTTCTTGGTCTCTTCTTCAAATAGATGGATGTCTTTCTTTTTTGATCCTGCAATTTCTTTCCACTTCTCGGGTAATTGCTTTTAACGTTTTGCTTTGGGTTTGAAAAATAGTTTGAAAGGGTAACTTACCTTTATTTTCTAACCTTTTTACAGCAGAAGAAAAGTTGGCCCCTTCCCTGTCTCCAAGTTGTGAATGTTTTGCTTTGTTTCCCCCTGAAATTTTTGGTTTTCCGGCAAGTGATTTAAAAATTTCCTCAAGGGAATACCTAAATGAAGGGAGCTTGGGGTCGGGGTTGATGGCTTAAGCGGAATTGTTGGACATTTTGGGGGTTTTTCCCATATCGGAAGTTAGGATGATCCCCACCCGGGGGGGGGGGGGGGGTAAGTATTTAATAGGGATCTACTTCCCCGCGGTTGCCCTTTGGAAATCCGCCTTCAGCTTTGGGGGGTTATGATTGCCTTTGAAATGGGGGGACATTCGGTCGGAGGGCTGGGACAGCACAAATTCACAACTTTCACCTGTTGGGTTTTCCCAAAAGGCACTGCCCTGCACAAGGGGAGGTAGATTGAAATTTGATGTTCAGGTTAGACACATTTCCCTTTTTACCTTCCTTAAAGAGTTCATGCCTATCCCAAATTGTTGCAAATTGGAGCCATAAGGAGATAAATTCCCGTTTGCCCAGGGGTTTTGCACTTGGCGCCTCCACGCAGCATCCTCATCTTTTTTTCCATGGGGAAGTGGGCCCCCTCGTAGAAGTTTTGGGGTGATGTTCAGATATCCATGTTGTGGGCAGCTTGCACACAATTGCTTGAACCCCCCAATACTCATAAGGTCTCGGTTTTCCCTTTGTTTTATACCAAAAATTTTCTTCTTATCCCAAACGGCTCTGGATGCGGGGAAGAATTTGCCAAAAAGAGTTACCATTCAGTCCTGTGGCTATAGAACCTGGGGCAAATAAAACAACCAATCTTTAGCTTAGTACTTAAAGAAAGGGAAAAAACGCGTAGTTTGATTTGACGTGGGTTTTTCCCCTTGGGGCCTTATACAGAACCCCCTATATGGAACTCTTTTAATGCTTATGGGGATCTTCATCTCAAGACATGAAAGGGGGTAGCGATGTTTTAAACCCCAGTTTTCAACTCGAATTCCACGGTATTTCGGTAGTGAATACAAAGTGGTTGTTGATTAAATTTCCGTGCAGCCAACTCCTTAAGGTTCTCTCAAGTTTGCCATGTCGCCCTCTTTTTCAGAAAAAGGGGTTGAATCAGAAGTCCGATACAAAGTTCGGTTAGTGGATGTCTAGTTCTGTCGTAGTGATGGGAATCAAAATCCAAAAGACCTATCTTTAGGAAAAAAAAATTCAAGGATTTCAATTTTGGCAATGGGGGCCATTTCAGCAGATCAACCTCGGAAAAAATTTTTATCAAACCCCTTTTTTATCTTTTTCATAAATTTGAATATTTCAGGATGCTTATTTGGTTTTCAAAGGCATGGAAAAAACCACAAGACTCGCTTGGGGGTTTCTAGGGACCGACCTAAACGGCGGAGGTGAACGACGGATTCCTCATGAAGAAGCCTGCCGAAGATTTTTTTCTTTACTTTAATTATGTTTGAACCATTTTTTGAAAGCTTTATGGGACATTTTATTTGGTTGTATTTTCCCTTTAGGACCGGGCCCCACCCTTAGGGGCTATTTGTGATTTTTTAGTCTTCTAACCCTAAAAGGGTGAAAGTATAAATACTTGCAAATTAGGGTTTTGAGGGCTTTGAAATTGGAGAAAAAAACCCCTTTTGCCGTGAGAGAGGTGCCTTTTAAAGAAATCTCTTATAAATTTTCCCTTTAGTGAAATTGTGGCGGTAGGTTGGATTTGTTGTGTGTTTATCAACAAATTACAAGTTGCCCTAATTTTCCAAATAGTGAGTCATATTGGTGGGATTTAGTTATTTTATGTATTTTGTTTTTAAAAATTTTGGTTCTAATTTCGAATTTAAAAGCCCTTTAAATTTGAATTTAAATACCTTTTCTTTTTCCCCTTCTAAAATTCATTTGATATTTGTAATTCATCACAATTTGGGAATTTCTTTGGAATATTGAGGTTTTTCGTTTGTTTGTGGCGGGAGTCATTGACAATTATCCCTTTTAGTTGATTGTGCTTGCCCCATTTTCACATCATCTTTTGGTACAAGACGGTTAATGGGGGGATTTTTTGAAATTTGGGGGATTTTAAAAATTAATTTGGTTATCTTTATTTTGCCGTAGATTGCTTAAGGTTAAGAGGGGGATTGTTGAAATTTGGGGATTTTGAAAATTAATTTGGTTATCTTATCTTCCCGTGAGTTTGCTTAAGGTTAGAGGAGGGATTGTTAAATTTTGAGATTTTTTGATCCTTTATTGTTATCTTCCTTTTCCCTGAATTGTTATGGTTAAGAGGAGGAATTGTTGAAATGGTTGTCCTTTGTTTCCTTTTTCCCGTGGTTAATTAAAGGGTATTGGAAGGGTTTTTTTGATTGAATTTTTGGGGAATTGAAAGTTTTTGGTTTTCCTTTTGTGCCCCGAATTGCAAGGGAGTGGAAATTCGGATCAAGTGAAGTATTTTTTTGTTGTTGTTACCTTGATTTTTTCTGATTGACCCTTTGTGAAATTGAGGTTTAAATTAAATTTGTTTGTTTGGTACAAATTGGGTGAGTATTTCTTGGGAAGTTGAAACTTGTTGTTGTAAAAGGGGAATTTTGTTGAAAATTTTTTGTTTTGACTTACCTGAGGGAGGAAGGTAGTGCAATTTCGGAAGTGCAATTGTGTAGGGGGAATTGGTTTTTTTGCATGTTAATTTTGGAATTGTGGAGGATATTTGAAATTTTCCCAGTTTGTTATGGTTAAGAAGGAAAGTTTTTTTTCAAAAAAGCATTAAGAGTGAAGGATTAAATTGTGCTTGTTTGAATTTTAAAAATTTGCATTTTCCCAAAATGTGGGGGGTTTGCAATTAGTAAAGTGAATTGATTTTCAATTTAAATGTTGCCTTTTTTGTTTATTTCGGTTGAAAATGTTTTCAAGTGGAGAAATTGCACGTATTGAGTAGGAGCATATATGGTTTTGTGTTGTGCAAATTGGAATGAAAGTGTATAATTCCAGTTTTGAATGTGTGGAAAAAAAGGAAACATTGAATTGAAACACACCATTTTTTCAAGTAGTTAAGAGTGGTATTGATTATATTTTTTTGAAATTTAAAAATTGATTTTACCATTTGGGGCAAAGTTGCATTAAAGGGTTGTCACTTGTAAAATTTTTGCCGTGTATGTATGTAATTTGCGGTGGAAGTGGGTGAAAGTTGTTGTTGCCATTTAAAGGAGCATTTTATTAGTTTTGTTTTTTGCTACTGTGGAAGTGAGGTGAAAATATTATTGTTGCGGAATTTATTGTGTTGTATGTAAAAAGTATAAGTGGGGAGTGAGTTGGTTTTTTGGGGTGAATTGTTTTTGTGAAACAAGTGTCTACAATTATAACATTTCATTGGACATCAAATAATTGCATCCACAAAAATGTTATTAATAGTGTGAAGGGGAATGATGATGTAGCATATAGTGAATTGGGGGGGTTTGGGTTTAATGTTGCAGGGGGGGGACCTTAGATGAACAAAATTTGGGACCTTAGAAACTTGTTTCTACTTAGCAAAGGATTGTTTGGATGACATTGCCCCACCACCATGGTAACCTTAGGGCCACCTAGAGAAAGGGAGATATCATGCTCTTAGAAAGAAGAGTTGGTAATTTTTTGGGCAAACATTCCCAGAAAAGGGGAAATTTTACCACTAGAGGCTCAGATGTGAGACTACAAATGCCTTCACTTGAAATAAGGGTTCCACAGATGAAAGAGTCAAACACCCCTGGCCAACCTTAGAGGTTTCTGAAGGTAATGATCGTTGGACCCAAATTGTTGAAATCTGGGGCCGCAAAAAAGGGGATCAGAGGGAAACAAACTCGTTGGAAAGTGTTGGAGATGGGGAAACTCGTCGTAATGGTCCCTTTTTTTTTTTAAGGGAGATACTCCTAGAGATGGAGGAAAGAAAACAATCATCACTATAGTATTTTAATATTGGGATTTGTTGAGTACTCCTTCAGTGGATTACTTTTTGGGAAAAGAGTCTTGGCATTTGAACTGAAGATTTGAGGTCAAATTTTTTTGAGGTCCAAGGAGATGGGGGAATCAAAATCCGACAAGACCCTTCTTAGGGTAAAAATTGAAGGATTTCAAATTTGGCAAAGAGGGCCCCATTTCAAGAGCAACCCCGGGAATAAATTTTATTTAAAACCCCTTTTATCTTATTTAGAATTGTATTTCCCAAAAGGGAGCTTATTTTGGTTTTCCCAAAGGGGATGGATAAATCACTAAGATACTTTGGGGGTTTCTTGGACCGACCTGAACGGGGATGGGAACCCACGGATTCCAAATGAAGTAGCTGCCCAAGATTTTTTCTTTTTTTTTTTTTTTTTTTCTTGTAATTAGTTTGAACCTTTATTTTGTAGCTTTTTGGGAATTTTATTTTGGGTTTTTTTTCCTTTAGGACCGGGCCCCCCTATAGTGGCATAGTTGTGATTTTTTGTCATTCTAACCCTAAAGGGGGGCAAGTAAAATACTTGCAAATTGGGTTTTTGAGGAGCTTTTGAACTTGGAGAAAAAACACCCTTTTTCCGTGAGGGGAGTCCCCTTTCAAGAATTGCCTTATCAATTTCCCTTTGTAAATTGTGGGATAGGTTGGATTTGTTGTGTGTTAATCAACAAATTACAAGTTGATCCCAATCCAAAATATGAGTCATATCTGGTGAGGATTTAGTTATTTTGTTCTTTTGTTCTTTTGAAATTAGGGTTCTAATTTTGAAATTTTAAAGCCCTTTGAATTTTTAAATTTTGTACCCTTTCGTTTTCCCTTCTAGCAACGTCTTTAATATATTTTAATTTATCACAATTTTGGAATTTTATTTGGGAAAATTTAGGGATTTTCGTTTGTTTTGGCGTGGTGATCATTGACAATTATCCCTTTAGTTGATTGTGCTTGACCCCCCTTTAGGCAAAAATGTCCTTTTGAGTCTTTTCAAAACTCCGGGTTATAAAATTTGTTTACCTGTCGAGAAGAAAGTCTACAAGATTTGGAAAAAAATTTGACCCAATCCCGGCAACGGCGCAAAAATTTGATGGTGCGAAACCCAAAAAAAATAAAACCCCATCCTGACAATTAATGATTTGCTTTGTGGGGAGTAGGGGCGAATCCCAAAAAGATGGTTAAAATTTTTTCTATTCAAGGGGAAAAAAAAGGAAAGGAAAATGGGGGTTTGATTTGGAATTTATAAAGTTAAAAAAAAGATAAAAAAGTTGTATATTTAAAAAACCTAGCCAAAAGGAATAAATTTGTTTAATTCTAGGAATTTATATCGATGCAAATTTTCTCTATTTTGTTCCTAATAAAATTGTTTGGGTTTTTAAAAAAAGCTTAACAAATCTCTCCCTTACTTCCCCGATAACCTCAGACAAGCCTTTGATTTTTTTCTCTTAGAAAACAACCCCTTTGACAAGCGCTTTTGGTTTAATTATCAAAGATTTTAAAATTAGAGGAACCAATTCAGCCGAGATTATAAGATAACATATTTAAAAAATGTCACACACCTCCATAACAGAATTCGATTTCTTTTATAACCAAACATGTTATTGCTTCACTAAGACTAGAAAATCAAACAATTACGCATTTGACGTGCTTTGTTACAATATTTAACTTGTAATTGAGTAAAGAGCTCTATTATCCAATCAACAAGATAATAAGCAAAACGTCAGAAGATTATGCTACCCGAAAGCAAAGAATGAATAAATACAAGTCAATTAGACCTCACAATGTGGAGAATTAAAAATCTGTGACCCCTTTGGCTAGAAAGTAGCTTAGCTGCACATGTTCATCAATAAAACGAAAAATAAAAAAAAAATTTTGAACCCGGGTTGCCTCCTGCCTCCGCGTTTCCCCTTCTTCAAAATCAAGATTTTAAAATCAAAAGTTCAAAAGTTTTCCCAAACCTCTGGGTTGGTTTATTTTTTTGTTAGGGGGATGGCATGTGATCTTTTTTAGCAAAATACAAAAAATCTTTTCCTTTTTCAAATTTTTTTCGGAAGTGAAGATTCGCTGCCTGGCCGCCCAACAACGACCCCTGGGGCAAGCCGTGCCCTCCCCTGTGCTATTCTTCAAGTCTTCTCCGCGCCCAGTTGAACCCCCCGTTTCCCAAAGCCGAATTTCCCAAACCGTGCCTTCATTGTCATAATCTTCAAATCCCAAATTGTGTCCCGTGTGTACCCCGGTTACACCCCCGCAGATTTCGCCGTGCCCTTTATTTGGTTGAGTTTCCACACTTTTCTTATTGGGACACCTAGTTCCCCAGGCCATGCCCAAGCCCTGTCTCTCTCTGTTTTAAATCCTCTTTTGCCTTCTTGTCCCGTGTGTAACACGATTTGAAATTGGCCGTCCTCAAACCCGGGTTCCTGGGGGGTAATTCCTTTTTTTGATCCAATTTGATGACTTCTCCCAAAATTTAATTAGATCCCCTTTACTCCCTTTAAATTGATTTTCCGTGTAGATTTAAAATACCATTTCCCTTTTGATTTTATAAAATCAAAAAAATTTTTTCACTTTATACATAAAATTAGATAAAATGGCTCATCACCTCGGGGTTTTGATGGCATCCTTTCATTTTTGTGGTATGATCTTACCGCTTAGTATTCCGTGCTTCTCTTATCCTCAATTCTTTGAGGAGGACCGTCTCCGTTAGCTGCCGGGCCCCTGTCGAACGGGAAGAGAAAGTATTGAAATAAAGCCCAAGCGAAAAAAAAATCGAAAACGTCGAAATTTCTAATCGAAATTTTACCTCGGCGACCAAACAAAAAGGTGTGCAAACAAGGATTTCCTCGGGGTCAGCCACCCCAGTATGCTCTCGCCTAAGATGCATAATTTGGGATTTTGATGGATTGGTCATTTATGCTTGTTGATCGCAACCCGCTTGTGGTTCAGCTGCTTTCTTATCCTCGTTTTCCCTCTCAATGATGGCCATCTCGTCGGTCCCCAAGCCCCTCATCGAACTAGAAGGGAAAAAAACAAAAAACGAGACCAAGCGAAAAGAAAATCGAAAAATCGGATTCTAAAAAATTTTACTGCGGTGATAAACCGGAAGGAGTGCAACAGAGGGTTCGCAGGACGTCACCATCCTGTACTGCCTTTGCATAACAGGCTTAACTTCGGAGTTTGATGGGGGTCCTATGCATTTGTGCTGGTATGATCACACCCTTTGGTTGTTCACGCTGCGTTTTCTTATCTTCCTTCCTCTGAAGATGGCCCTTCTTTGTCGGCTGGCTGGCCCCTCGTCGAAACCGGAAGAGAAAGAAAACGAAATCAGAGCCCCAACCAAAAAAAATCGAAAACTTTGTTCAAAATCGAAATTCTTACTTGCGGGCCAAAAACGGATGGGGGGAAAACGGGGATTTCCCGGAGGTCATAAAACCCTCTACTACTCTCGCCCAAGTGCTTAATTTGAGTTTGAGGGATCCGGTGCATTTGTGCGGGTATGATCGCCCCCTTTTTGGGGTTTTCACATTGTGTTCCTTTTCCTCGGTCCTCTCAAGGAGGGGACCTTTTCCATCGCTGCGCAGGCACCCGTCATACGGGAAAAAAGATAACAAAATCAGGGGCCCAAAGCAAAAAAAAATCGAAAACACGCGACTCTAATCGAAATTCTTAATTTGCCGTGCCCAAAATTTTGGAAAGAGTGAAACCGGGGACTTCCTAGGAGGTCACCTATCCAGTACTACTCTTCCCTAAGCACGCTTTACTTCGGATTTTTTATGGGTTCCGGTGCATTTGTGCTAGTATGCGCACTCACTTTTGGGTTTATGGTAATTCTTTACCCTCGGCTTCCCCTCGAGGGTGGACCTCCCCGTGGCCCCGGTCCCCTCGTCGTAATGGGGGAGAAAGATTTCGAAAAACGGAACCCGAAAAAAAAAATGAAAAAAATTGCATTCTAACAAATTCTTACTTTTGGGGCAAACCCAAAACGGGGGAGGTGCAATGAGGGAAATTTTTGGGATGTCACCCATCCCTAGCTCTCGCCCAAGCACTTAACTAGAAGTTCTGATGGTCCGTGCATTTTGCTAGTTGATCGCACCCCCTTAGTGGGTTTTTTTCGGTTCTCTATCCTCGCTTTCTCCGAGGGGGTAAGCCGTCTCCATCGGTGCGCGAGATCCTCGTCGTTAAGGAAGGAAAAAAATCGAAAACAGAGACAAGCAAAGAAAATTTAAAAAAATCGGATTTTAATCGAAAAATTTTTACTTGCGGCAACCAAAACAGAAGGGTTTCAACAGAAGATTCCATGGGGGTCAACCATCCATGAACCCCCGGGTTTCCGCTCTGCCCCCCCCGCTTTCCCTTTTTCAAGATCCCAAAGATTCCAAGATCAAAAGTTTTAAAAGTTTTCCAACCCTCTGGGGTTGGTTCTATTTATATTTTTAGGGAGATGGCATTTTGGGTCTTTTGCTACAAATACGAAAAAATCATTCCTTGTTCAAATAGATTTCGAGAATTGAAAATTCGTCCTCCTGGGACCCCCAACACATGGCCGTGGGGGCAAGCCGTGCCATCCTCTTTTGCAATTCTTCAAGTCTTCATCCGCGCCCCGTTGAACCACGGTTAACACAGGCCAATTTCAAGCCGTTCCTTATCTGGCTAATCTTCAAGTCCTCTTCGTGTCCAGTGTTAAACGGGTTTCACCACGGCTAATTTCAAGCCTGCCTTCTCTGGTTGATGTTCCACCTTTCTTTTTTTGAAAACCTAGCTTCACCAGGGTTAGCACGGTTTATCCCACGGCTTCCCCCACGGCCGGCCTTTAAGCCGTGTTCTCTTGTTGTAAGTCCTTTTTCCCCTTCTTGTCCAGTGTGTAACACGGTTTGAACCTTGGCCAGCCTTAAACCGGTTTCCCCCAGTGGGAAATTCCCTTTGTCTTGTCCAAGTTGTAGTGACTTTCCAAAATACTTGAATTAGCACCTTGATCCTTTTAACCTGATTTTTCACGATGATAGAATTAAAGTACCTTTCCCTTTATGATTTCTTAAAATCAATAATAATTTAACACAATTTATATTAAAGATTGGATAAAAGGGCTCTATCCCTTTCGGGTTTGAGGCTCTTTGCATTTGTGTGTTATGATCTTCCCCCGCTTAGTAGTTCCGCTGCGTTTTTACCCTCAACTTCCTCTTGGGGATGGACCGTCCCCGTAGTGCGCGGGCCCTCGTCGTAAGGGAAAGGGAAAAAGATATCGAAATAAAAGCCCAAAGCGAAAAAAATCGAAAACTCGCAATTCTATAAAATTTTTACCAGGCACCAAAACAAAAGGTGTGCAAACAGGCTTCATCGAGGTCACCCCATCCTGTATGCCTCGCCCAAGCGCAAAACTTCGGAGTTCTGATGGGTCCGGGATTTATGCTTTATGATCGAAACCGCTTAGTGGTTCATGCTGCGTTCCTTATCCTCGGTTTCCCTCTCAATGATGGCCATCTCCAAATTGCTTTGGGCCCCTCGTAAAAGGGGAAGAGAAAGATATCTAAATCATGACCCGCAAAAGGGGCAATCGAAAAAACCCGGATTTAATTGAAGTTCTTATGTTGTGCCAAAACGGAAAAGGGTGCAAAAATGAAGACTTCTATGGAGGTCAACCTCCCATATTTCTCTGCCCCAAACACGCTTAACTTCGAAGTTCTGATGGGACCCAGTGCTTTGTGTTGTATGATCGCACCCCTTTGTGGTTTAGGCTATGCTTCTTACCCCTTTGGGTTCCTCTCTAGAATAAATCGTCTCCGTCTGCTCCGCAAGCCTTCGTTGTAATTGGGAAAAAAAATGTATTGAAATCAAGACCAAGCGAAAAGAAAATTTAAAAAACGTTGAAATTTGTAATCAAAATTCTCACTTGAAAGCGCCCAAATTGAAAGAAGTGAAAACGGGGGAACTTCCCAGGGGGTTCCCCCCATCCTATTTATTTGCTCTCAACCCTAGAACGCTTAACTTCGGAGTTTTTAGGGGACCGGGGCTTTTTGGGGTATGATCGCACCCCCCTTAGGGGTTTAAATTGCGGTTTCCCTCTTACCCCTGGGTTTTTCCTCTCGAGGATGGCCAATCCCCATCGGCGGGCATGGGCCTCCCCATCTTTAAAGGGGAAGAGAAGGTTATTAAAAATCAAAGACCAAGCGAAAAAAAAAATCAAAAAGATTGAAATTCTAATCGGGGTTCCTAAGGGGGATTTAAATTAGGAGGGGGCAACCCCGGGGACTTCCTACGAGGCACCAATCCAAATTGTTTCTAAACCCAACAGGGTTAACCTTGGGAAGTTCTGATGGGACCCGGTAATTTGTGTGGTTTTATCGCACCCGCTTAGGGGTTCATGCTGCTTTTCTTCCCTTTTAGCATCCCTCGAGGAGGGGCCGTTTCATCTGCTCCCCCGGGGGGCCCCTCATGAAAGGGGAAAGGGAGAAAGATAAAAATTCAAGACCAAGTAAAAAAGTTTTTCGAAAACGTGAAAATTCTTATCGAAATTTTTAAATTAGGGGCGCCCAAAAAAGGGAAAAGGAGTGCAACACGGGGAAATTTCCCCCAGGAGGTCACCTAAATGTGCCAAAAGGGGTTTTCCAAGCACAACAACTAAAAAGGGATAAAATTGTAAGGGATCACCCCCCACCCCCCCCCCCCCCCCCAAAAAAAGGAAAAGCCTAAAATTTTCCCAAAAATAAAATTTCCCAAAATTGTGATGAATTACAAATAACCAATTGAAAAATTGCTAAAAGGGGGAAAAACGAAATGGAAATTTAAAATTTAAAATTAAAAGTTCTTTAAAATTTCGAAATTAAAACCCCTAATTTAAATAAGAAAAAAAGTACATAAAAAATAAATCATCACCAATAGGACTCCTAGGGGGGAAATTGGGTTTCAACTTGAAATTTTGGGGTTGATAAAAACCCACAACAAATCCAACCCTTATTTCGCCCAATTTCACTAAGTAAATTTTGATAAAAAGCTTTTTGCTTGAAAAGGCACTCTCTCTCACGGAAAAAGGGGGTTTGTTTTTTCTCTTTTTATAAAAAAGCTCCTCAAAAACCCTAATTTGCAAGTTTTTATACTTGCACCCTTTAGGGTTAGAATGACAAAAAAAATCCCCAACTATGCCACTATGGGGGGCCCGGGTCCAAAAAAAATTTCAACCAAAAAAAAAAGTCCCCCTAAAGGTTTTCAAAATAAATGGTTTTAAAAATAAATTACAAGGGAAAGAAAAATAAACTTCGGGGGCTAGCTTCTTTATGGGAAAACCCCGGTTTTAACCTCGCCGGTTCAGGTCGGGGGCCATAGATAACCCCCAAGCTGAGTCTTTGTGGAAATTTAATTTCCCTCGCCCTTGTGGAAAAAAATAAGCATTAAACCCGTTGGAATATTTCAATTAAAGAATAAGATAAAAGAGGTTGAAAAATTTAAATTTAAAATTTCCAAGTTGATCTGCTTGAAAAGGGCCCCCATTGCCAAGATTTGAAAAAAAAACTTTTTTTTGTCCTAATGATAGGTCTTGTCGGATTTTGGGTTCCCCTCATCTTTCCCTTGGGGGCCCCAATTTTTTCAGTTCAATTTCAGTAGAGGGCTCTGTTTCCCAAAAGTAATTTCCCTCGAAGGAGTATTTTACAGAATCCCAATATCTGAAATACTAAAAAGTAATGATTGTTTTCTTTCCCCATCTCTTGGATGTATTTTTCTCTTGTAACAAAAAAAAGGACTCATTATCGACTGATGTTTCCCCCTTTTCCAACACTTTCCAACGAGTTTTTTTCCCTGACCATCCATGTTTTTGCTGAATCCCCCAAAAAACTTTTAATAGTTGGTCCCAAAATTGATTTTTTCCCCCTGAAACCTCTTGGAAAAATTGGCACAGTGGTGTTTTTGAATCTTTTCCCTCTGTGGGAAACCCTTTATCTTCAAGTGAAAGCTTTGTAGCTCTGCACACTCTGAGCCTCTAGGTGGCTCCTTTTTTTTATTTCTGGAATGGTTTAAGTCCAAAATTACCTTCTATCCCTTCTTTTAAGGGGCATGATAACTTCCCCTTTGGGTCAGGTGGCCCCTGAAGGTGTACCATGGTGGGGGGTTTGGGAATGTCTTTTCCCACCAATTTCCCGGGTTTCTAATGTAGTAACCAAATTTTCTAAGGTCCGAAGTTTTCATCTAAGGTTTTCCCCCCACCTTTAAAAATTTAAACCCCGCCTCCACCAATTTTGCAAAATTTTCTTTCATTTACTTTATTCCCCATTCACACTTTAAAAGAATTTTTTGGATGCAATCTATTTGTGTACCATTGTAAAATTTTTAGTAATTTTGCACACTTTTTTCCAAAAACAAATTCCCCAACCCAAACCAACTCACTCCGCCACTTTTAAAACTTTTCCCCCCAACACACTTTAAATTTTCGCAACAAGAAAATATTTTCAACCCTTTCCCCTTTAAAAGGGAGGAAAAAAAAAAACAACTAAAATAATAGGCTTCTCTAAATTGCAAAAAAACAACAAGAAAAAGGCAACAACAACTAAAACCCCTTCCCCAAAAACCGGCAACAATTTTTTACAAGTGCACCCCTTAATGCAACTTTGCCACAAATGGTAAGAATTTTAATTTCAAATTCAAATGAAATTTTATTCAACCCACTTTAACTTTCTTTAAAGTAATTGGATGTGTTTCAAATTTAAATTGTTTCCTCTTTTCCAAAGCAAATTCAAATTTGGAAAAATTTTATACTTCCACTTCCAATTTTCACACACAACACCATATACAACTCCTACACACCACCGGGGCACTTTTTTCCACTTAACACAATTTTTTAAACCCAAAATTAACACAAGAAAGGCAAGGGATTTAAATTTTTAAAAAAAATCCTCTTCACTAATTTTTAATTTTTTCCACATTTGGTTTAAAATGCAAATTTTTAAATTCAAAAAAGCAAAAATTAACCCCCTTTCTTTAATGATTTTTTTGAAATTTAAATTTAAATTTTTCCTTTTTTCCACACTAAAACAAAATCTGAAAAATTTCACATTCCTTTCCCCAATTCCGAAGCAAAAAAATGCAAAAATTAAAAACAATTCCCCTTTTCCCACACCCAATTTTCACTTCCTAACTTTTCACTTAACTTTCCTCCTCCTTCCCCACGTTTTAAAAACACATGGCCCCCAAAGGAAAGAAGACATTAAACCCAAACCCTTTTTTTTTCAAATCAGAAGCTTCATTTTTTCCTCTTCAAAAAAAAGATCAATTCCCCGTAAATAAACAAGGGAACAACCCAACAAAATTCATTTTAATTGTTTCCGAATTTCCCTCTCCTACAATTCGGTTTTAAAAATGGTATGAAAAAACTTCAAAATTTTAAACTTCAATCAAAAAAACCCTTCTTTAAAACCTTCAAAGTAACTCACGGGAAAGAAGAAGTTAAAAAAAAATCAAATTTTCCCAAAACCCCAATTGAAAAAATTTCCCTTTCCCCTTAAAAACCCTTAAGCCCAAATTTCCCGGGAAGATGGGAAAATAACAAAAATTTAAATTTTTAAAATCCCAATTTCAACATCCCCCCTCTTAAACCTTACCCTTTTTTACCAAAATATGATGTGCCTAAAGGGGGGTTCCCCCAAACACAATCAACTAAAAGGGGTGGGTTTTTCAATGATTTTAAGCCACAAACAAAGGAAAAAAACCTTTAAAATTTTTCCCAAAAGAAATTCCGAAAATTTTGGGGAATTAATAATCAAATGACAATTTTTTTAAGAAGGGAAAAAAAAAGGTATTTTAAAAATTCAAAATTTTCCCAAAAAATTTTTTCTTTCAAATTTTTGAAATTAGAAAACCCTTAAATTTTTAAGAACAAAAGTACATAAAATAACTTTTAAAACCTCCCCCAGATTAAAGACTCACTGTTTTGGGAAATTTGGATTTTTAACTTGTAAATTTTTTGATATAACACACAACAAATTCCCCAAACCTACTTTGCCACAATTTCACTAAGGAAATTGATAAGAAACAAATTTTTGAAAGAGGCACTCTTCCCTCACGGCAAAAGGGGGTGTTTTTTTTTCAAATACAAAAAGCTCCCCAAAAACCCCAATTTTTTCAAGTAAATTTTTTTCTTGCAAAATTTTTTTTGAATGACTAAAAAAAACACAACTATGCCACTATAGGGTGGCCGGTCCTAAAGGTAAAATACAACAAAATAAAATGTCCCAAAAAGCTTAAAAAATTTAATGGTTCAAACATAAATACAAGTAAAGAAAATAATCTTCGGCAGGCTAGCTTCATGATGGAATCCGTCGGTTAAACCCTCATCCCCGGGTTTTCAGGTCGGTCCATAGAAAACCCCCACAAGCTGAGTCTAGTGAGTTTATCCATCGCCTTGTAAAACCCAAATAAGAAATACCTATTGGAATATACAATTCATGAATTAAGATAAAAGAGGTTAGATTAATAATTTATTCCGAGGTTGACTGCTTGAAATGGGCCCCATTGCCAAGATTTGAAATCCTTTAATTTTTGTCCTAATGATAGGTCTTTTTTGGATTTTGATTCCCATCATCACCCATCCTAATATTGCTCTCGCCCAAGCACGCTTAACCTCAGAGTTTTTACGGACTGGTGCATTGGTGCTGGTATGATCGCACCCGTTTTTGTGATTCCGCTGCATTTTCTTATCCTAGGCTTCCTCTCGAGGATGGACCTTTCCCCGTCGGCTGCACGGGCCTCTCGTCATAACGGGAAGAGAAAGATATCGAAATCAGAGACCAAGTGAAAAGAACATTGAAAACATCGCAATTCTAATCGAAATTCTTACTTTCGGCGACCAAAACGGAAGGATGAAATAAGAGATCTTCCTAGGAGGTCAACCCATCCCAGAAACTGCTCTTGCCTAAGCACGTTAACTTTGGAGTTCTACTGGGATCCGGTGCATTTTGCCAGTATGATTGTACCCGCTTAGTGGTTCACGCTGCATTCTCTTTATCCTCGGGCTTCCTCTCGAGGATGGACCGTCTCCGTCAACTACCCGGGGCCCTAGTCATAACGGGAAGAGAAAGATATCAAATTTGAGACCAAGCAAAAAGAAAATCGAAAATGAACGTGATTCTAATCGAATTCTTACATGCAGCGACCAAAAAAGAAGGAGTGCAACATAAAGGGCTTTCTATGGAGGTCAACCATCCCAATACTGCTCTCCCGCCAAGCACGCTTAACTTCGGGGTACTGATGGGATCTAGGGCATTTGTGCTGGTATGATCGCCACTCGCTTAGTGGTTCACGCTGCGTTTCTCTTACCCCCTTTGGGTTCCTTTCGGGAAGGACCCTCTCCTTGGCTGGAAGAAAAGATAATGAAATCAGAGGCAAGCGAAAAGAAAATTGAAAATGTCGCGATTAAATGGAAATTCTTACTTGCTAAGACCCAAACGAAAGGAGTTAACACGAAGACTTCCCAAGAGGTCACCCATCCTTATACTAGCTAGCACAAGCCGCTTAACTTCAAAGTTCTAATGGATCCGGTGCATTTGTGCTGGTATGATCGCACCTACTTAATGGTTTACGCCGCATTCTCTTATCTTCGGCTTCCTTTCGAGGATGGACCGTCTCCGTCGGCTGCGTAGGCCCCTGTCATAAGGGGAAAGGGAAAAGGATATCGAAATCGAAAAAACAAGCGAAGAAAATCGATAACGTCGTGATTTTAATAAAAATTTCTTACTTGCCAAGACCAAAACAGAAGCAGTGCAACAAGAGGACTCCCCAGGAGGTTACCCATCCAAGTCCCTGCTCTCACCCAAGCACGCTTAAAACTCCAGAATTCGGATGGGACCCGGGGTGCTTTCGTGCTAGTATGATAGCATCCACATAGTGGTTCACGCTGCTTTCCCTTTTCTTTTTTGAGAATTTGGAGCTCATAATTGATTTGTATTACGTTTACCAGTGCATGACCAGAAGTCGCTCTAAGAACTTGCTATTTTTAATCCTAAGCTTGGGGAAAATTAAATTCTCGTTATCAGAAAAAGCAACACTCAACTGAGTCAACATCATTTGGTATTAAAGGGGAAAATTTCACTGAAGGAAGAAATGGCTGATCAAGTCAATAATCGTGCTCAAGAGCTGATTCAAGGAAATGTTGTTGTGGATCCCCCGAATCATCAACTGGCCACCTAGAACCAATTCTGATTTTGCCAGGCCACACGGGATGGGCGTTAGCTCTAGCATAGTCCGTCCTCAAGTGGAGGCAAATTTAATTTTGAACTTAAGCCTGCCCGTGATTCAGATGGTGTAGCAATATACTAAATTTGATGGTTTACAGGATGAAGATCCAAATGCGCATATCCAACTCTTTCTAGAGATATGCGATACCTTCAAATTTAATGGAGTTAGTGATGATGCGATCCGCCTCAGGCTCTTCCCATTCTCTTTGAAAGGCAAGGCAAAGCAGTGGCTAAATTCTTTACCGAGGAACTCCATTACTACATGGCAAGGTCGGGATTAAGAAGTTTATGGACAAATTCTTCCCTCCTTCAAGACCGCTAAACTTCGAGCTGAGATTCAATCTTATCATCAGTATGACATGGAGACGTTGCATGAAACCTGGGAGAGATTCGAGGACTCAATGCGGAAATCCCCACACCATGGGATCCCAAGTGGCTTCAAGTTCAGAATTTTATAATGGGTTGAACTATCAAACGAGACAAACGTAGATGTCGCAGCTGGTGGCACCTTGAACCATAAAACTCCTGAAGAAAGTTTGACTCTTTTTAAAGGGAAAATGCTGCGAATAATTATGAATGGTTCACAATGGAGGGGCAGAGAAAAGAAGGTGGCAGACATTCTTGAAGTGGATGTGGCTACTTCTATCATGTCCAAAGTTGAGTCTTTTATCTAGAAAGATCGACGGGTTGGCTGTCTCTCACAACATCAGCTGGCTATTGGGGAAACCCCTCAGGTGGTGAGGAAGGGCAAACAGAGAAAGGGGGATTATTTGGGAAACCCAATTCGCCCCGAAAAATTCCATGCACAATACTTATAACCCAGGATGGAGAAATCACCCAATTTTTTCTTAGACAAAACAACAGTAAATTCAGAAGGGCAATCCGAATCCTCCACCAGGTTTTTTAGAGGCCACTGGTCTAGGTTCCAAATCGCCACTTAAAAGATCTCCTCACAAAATTCATCAAGGATTCAGAAGACAGACATAAGTCCTTAGATTTAATTTTGAAAAATAAAGATTTCGGCTCTGAGGAATCATGAGGCATCAATACACAATCTTGAAAACCAGGTCGGTCAGATAGCAAAGCTTCTGTCAGAGAGATCTCAAGGTTCATTATGGGGAACACGGAAACCCACCCTAGAGAACATGTTAAAGCTGTCACATTACGAAGTGGTAAGGAACTACAACCAAAGGTTCAAGAAGAAGAAGTCGGGTGACTGAACCAGCAAAAGAACAAGTAGTTCTCAGAGAAGGGGGAAAGCATTCAGAAAAATCACCCAAAGAGAAATCATCACCTCCATTAATCCCAGAATACAAGCCCAATGTTCCTTATCCAGCACGACTCAAGAAGGATAGAACAAATGGCACTATGGCAGATTTTTAGAGATATTCAAGCAATTGCATATCAACCTTCCACTGGTTGAGGGCATTATCACAAATGCCACGATATGCAAATTTTTGAAGGGGTTGCTATCGAACAAAAGGAAGCTTGAAAAAGTCTCCACTGTAACTTTAGGAGGAGAATGCTCTGCGGTAATTGAGAACAAAACTCCCAAAAAAGCTAAAAGATCCTAGGAGCTTTACCATCCTTGCCTGATAGGGAATTTATCTGAAGACAGGCTTTGGGCTGATTTGGGGGGCCAGCATTAATTTAATGCCATACAAGATGTTCCAGAAATTGGGAAATAGAGAGCCGAAACCAAACCCAAAAATGAGTCTTCAGCAGCCGATCGATCAGTCAAATTCCCAAGGGGAGTATTGAAGATGTATTAGTGAAGTGCAAGACTTCATCTTCCCGGCGGATTTCGTCATCCTTGACATGGAAGCAGAGGGTGAGGCCCCTCTTATATTGGGGAGGCCTTTTTTTGGCTACTGTAGAGCCATAATTGATGTTGGGATGGGAAGTTAGTGTTGAGAATGGGAAATGAAGAGGTTATAGTGAAAATGCCTGACTCCTTAGACAAAGCCTGCACTATGATGATACATGCTATGCAATCGACTAACTTGACTTTGCAGTTTCGGATTCATTGCAAGCCCTGTTGATTGTTGATGCACTGGAATTTGTGTTTGATGAATGGGGAGAAAGAGCAACCTGAAAAATATGGCGATTAGAGCAGTTGTCAATCAGCTCAATAACAATCCTGAGTTGAGAGAAGAAAGAAGCTTTAAAGATATGAATAGATCCACCATTCAGAGATTGAAACCTTCAATTGAGGAACCACCTGAGCTAGAATTGAAACTTTTTGCCAGACTACCTTCAATATGCATTTTTGGAAGAAGATTCTAAACTTCCAGTCATAATTGCATAAAATTTTGGATCGAGATCAGCAGGAAAGGTTATTACATGTCCGGGGTTTAACAAAAAACCCAATACATGGAAAATTGCAGATATAAAGGGGATTAGCCCATTTTTTGTACACAAAAATTCTGATGGAAGATTATGTCAAGCCAGTGGTACAACCGCAGCGCCGACTTAATCCAAATATGAGAGATGTTGTAAAAAAGGAAGTCATCAAATTGCTTGATGCGGGAATGATCTACCCGATTTCTGATAGTTCATAGGTGAGCCCATTTCAAGTAGTTCCGAAGAAAGGCGGTATGACAGTGGTACCGAATGAAAAAAATGAACTCATCCCGATGAGAACTGTCACTGGATGGAGAGTTTGTATAGTTTTACCGCAAGCTAAATTGATGCAACTCGAAAGGATCATTTTCCTCTTCCATTTGTGGACCAAATGCTTGAAAGGTTATTTTAGTCATGCATATTACTGTTTCCTCGATGGGATGTTAAGATATTTTCAGATTTCCTATTGACCCGAAACCGGGAAAAAGAGGACATTCACATGCCCTTTTAGGACCTTCGCTTATCGATGCATGCCTTTCGGATTATGAAAAACACTCCAGCCACCTTTCAGCGATGCATGATGGTATTTTTGAGGGTATGGTGGAGACAAGATGGAAGTATACATGGATGATTTTTTTGTTTTCGAAAATTTCTTTTGATGAGTGTCTACACCATCTTGAGTTAGTGTTGCAACGTTGTGAAGATACTAACCTGGTCCTAAATTTGGAGAAGTGTCATTTTATGGCAAAAGAAGGTATTGTTTTGGGTTTAAAATCTCTAAGAAAGGCATTTTCAAGGTGAATAGCCAAAGGCTTAAGCATTACTTTGGGGACAAAACAGTTTTGGGGAAAAAAAGGATGAACTGAACCTCATTTTCATCTCCATTTGAGCTCCCCCGGTTCATTACGTCGAGCTAAAAGACGTTAAACAACAACCTTCTTGGGAGGCAACCCATGTTTCTTAAATAAGTTTTCTTCTTTACTCTTTACTTTCTTTATTATCACCCATTGTTTTGGAGTAACTTTTGTTTGGATAGCAAAACTATAGAGGGGCTAACCAAGTTTGGATTCTATGAAAGTCACCTTAATAAGCTTCTTTTAAGCTGTAAGTGTGGGAAAATTCAGGATGGGAGACCTTTTCAAGGGAGTGCAAGATGAAGTTTATGACAGGTTATGTACTTTGATTTGCACAACGGGGGCACTGGGTGTACGGTTTTGAATGCCAAGGGTGTCAAATTGACTTGCAATACAAAAGGGGAATACCGTCATGGGTGGCCTCCCGTGAAATTCAAAAAAAATTTCTCATTGTTAATATAAAGATACAAACGGAATTAAAAGGACATGCTGTGTACCTGGTCCGGGGTATCTAACCCACAGAAGGGACAATTCGATACACGAATAAGGTACACGCTCGTGTACCTGCGTGTATCTGACCAACAAAACACCCCCTTTAATACATAAACAAGATACATGCTCGTGTACCTGGGGTGTCTTTCTCTAATAGAATGCTCTCCCATGTACACGAACAAGGTACAACGTCGTGTACCTAGTCGTGTATCTAACCCACAAAATGCTATCCCATGATACACGAACAAGGTACACGCTCGTGTTACCTGGTCATGTATCTAAAACCCCCCCGAAAGGAATCCAAAGTACAACGACCAAAGTACATGACCGTGTACTTGGTCGTGTATCTAATTTTTCTGCTCGTACATAAAAGGACTCCTCACTTCACTTTGCCATTTTCACGACCCATTCTCCATTCTTGTATTTAACCCACTCAATCCTACTTACTCCTCCATACCGTGGTTGTTCTTTCCACACCATAAATTTCTTCCGTTTCAAGGAAATCAAGGTAAGTAAGTTTTCTCTTCTTCTTTTTCTTCAAAACTTATTGCAATACGGTTGTTGCTCGGTTTTCTTTTACGACTACCATACATGCTTTTTTTAAATTGATGTAAATAGTGGCTCCCAAAACCAAGTAAATCGACAGTTGGGGTTTAACATGAAAAATTTTTACTTTGTTTTTGGGGGGTTTTTTGGGAACAATGTTTTTTGTGTTTTTTTTCCCAATCTTCTTCGAAAAAACCCCAAGTTATGGGGCCCAAAATTTTTTTTTAAATGATAAATAAACTATCGCCCCTATTTTCTTAAAAAACAAAAATTCGAATTTTAAATCTTTTAAAGGGATGTTTTTGGGTGTGTTGTAGTTACTTTTTTTCCCTTTCCCGGGAAAGGGTAGATTGATAATATACAAAAACCAAAAACCCCAATTTTTGAGCGTTCCTAGGGTAATTTGGGGCATTAGGAAGGGGTTAGATACACAACCCGGGTAAAACAATCGTGAAAATTTTTTGGGTTGTTTATCTCAAAACCTATTTTCCTCCTTATTTCAGAAACCCCAATGCAACCCCATCTTTTTCCGGTTAATTGCGACCCTAACTTATTTTGAGACCATTGTATTTTTAAAATGATAAAGACTTTGGGGGACAATGTCTCAATCTAATGGGGGGAAAAGGGGATACTAAAAAATTTTAAAAGGGGTTGTGCTAAATTTGTAAAAGGTCATTAAAAATTTTTTTCCCCTATTTTTTTTTTTTTTGCTTGAAAAATTAAATTTTTTGAAATCATGATTGAAAAACACTAGTAATTAGCATTTAGTGAATAAATTTCCCCTCTAAAAGGTGTTTTTGCATGTCCCCTTTTCCCCTTTTTTGGAACTTTGATATTTAGTCAAATTTTATGGGATAAAATCTTTGTGAAACTCAAATCTTGAGAGCTATTTTTAAACTTTTATGAAAGGGCAAATGAAATGATTCTCTTGGTGATCCTTTGAAAAATCTCTTTAAAATAATAATTTAATGAAAGCATGTTTTTACTTGAAAAAAAAAAGGGGGGTTAGTATGGGGAAAACTTTGGGCCCTCAGAAGAGCGAAGTTTGACCCCCGCTACTAAATATCCAAAAAAAAAAGTTTTTTGGGAATAGAGGTTTTTTGGGGTTTCCCTTTTAAAAACCCATCACCTAAGGGCGTCTGGCCCCGGGGTCGGGCCCACCGAGGGAAAATTTCCGTAAAAAAAGAAATACCCTAAAGGAAAAAAATTAAAGGGGCCGGGAACTCGATTTAAATTAAAACCCCCTAAGGAAAAGCCCTCAATTGAGGGGATAAAATTCCCTTTTAAATTGGGTGACAGCCCCGGGTTTTCGATTGAAAACTCTTTTTCATGGGTGCAAGATCCTAAAAAAAAAAAAAAAAGGGTTTAAAACCCGTGAAAAAAATTTCAAAGAATAAAAACTTTGAAGAGATTTAACCCAAAAAAGGGGGAACTAGGGGAAACATAGATGCAATGTATTTTCATTATTGATTTCTTTAAATTTAAAAAGATAATTTAGAAAATTTTTAGACTCTTTAGTTGGGGGTTGAAATGTACCCCGTTTCCTTTTTTCCCAATTGATCTTGTTTAATTTTTATCCTGAAACCTTTGTTAAATTCCCAAAGGGGAAAGATTTGGGCTACTCTGATTAATCCTAGAAATTTACTAAAGTATCTTTGTTACAATACTTTTATGAAAAAGGTGAGAAGCCCAAACCCTTTGATTGAGGGGTTGCATTGGGGGTTTAAAGATTTAAAATTTTAAATGTTAATGTGTGAGTAGTATTAATTTTGGGAACGACAAACAAAAAACTTTAAATGGTGGGAAGTTTGATAAGTCGCAAAATACCCTTATCTAGAGTAATGAAATTTGTGCTTTATTGTTGAATTTTTAGATGACTTGTTGAAGAAAAGGATGCTTAATGAATGAATGTTAAATTCAGGGTCTTCTAGAGTATTTTGGAGCTAAGGGAAGGAGTTTTGAAGAGTCGGATCAAGTTTGGAAGGAATTGGATACATTAAATGTAAAGCGAAGAATTCTAGAAAGTACATAACGAGATACCGCCCATGTACTTTGCTTGTGTATACTGAAGCGGATGTCTGGAAAGTACACGAGCAAAGTACATGCCCATGTACTTTGCTTGCGTATCTAAGTTTTGGGTTCTGTTCGATGATGTTTCAAATACACGACCAATGTACACTCCCATCTACTTGCTCGTGTATATTCACATAAGGACACTTGGAAGCAAGCATGAGTACACGAACGAGATACACTACTTGGGGTATTTTGCTCGTATATATATCCAACCGGGTACATGTATAAATAGACTGTTAGTTTGCCCTAGAACCGGAGGTTACAAATTTTTTATTTTCTCTCACTCTCATAACAGCAAGGGAAAGAAGATTTTGTCGATTCCAAGGGAGATTGAAGACCCACGAAGAAGAAGATTCTATCTTTAAGGGTTGTGACCATGAATTTATCTGTTCTTCTAGTAATTGCATTTCTTTTGTCCAATCTATGGAGGAAATAGACCCCAGATTTTAGATTTTATTTGAAACTTCTTGTCATGTGATGAAGATTTGGTCATTAATGCGAAGTTGTTGATTTTCTTATGAATAATTGCATGCTCTTCAATTGTTTCTTAGTTCATAGATTTCCCGGAATATGAATTTATGCATGATATCATATTAGTTAATTGAGAAATTGCTCATATGATTAGATCTAAGCAATAAAAGAGATTTGATTGTTCTTCTAGAGATAGGAAACAAGAGTCTTCTGTTTACATTTATTATTTTGATGCAATTCAGTGCTTTATGCAATTCTAGGTTGGGTATTAACTAAGGAGAAAATCCTATTTGATAAACCTAGGGTTATATAGGTTAATTTTACTTGAGAAAGAGTTAACTTGGGCTAGAGAATTCGACAGTATAAGAAGTCAATTATGACAATCTTCATAAATTAAAAGAATTTCATGATAGAGAAGGAGTAGAATAAGATCTAGGTTGCTTTTGTTAAATTGATAAATCTAAAGAACCATTGTTTTTATGATTTATTAGTTTTAAGATTAGAGAAATTAAGTTTCAACCAACATTATAGCGGGGTTAGAAAATGGGAAACGGGTTAGTATGTAGTTGGTGAAACTCTGGGGACGACCTTGGCTTACTCGCTAATTCGACGATGGTGCATTCCCTATTGCCGTAGTGGGTTTAAGAACAAAAATTTCAATTTATTAAAACTACATTAGAAACGTCACCAAGCACGCTTAATTCAGAGTTCTGATGGGATCTGGTGTATTTGGCTTGTATGATCGCAACTTGTGGTTCACGCTGCGTTCTTTATCCAAACTTCCTTCGAGGTGGACCGTCTCCCTCGGTTGCAGGGGCCGCTGCCCCAACTGAAGGGAAAGATAACGAAATCGGAGCGAAGTAAAAAGGAAATAAAAAAACATGGTTTAGTCGAAATTTTTACTTTTTAAGACCGAAACAGAAAGGGTTGCAACACGAGGTGTCCCTGGAGTTTACCCATGTCAATACGGCTCTTGCTTTTGCTGCTTTGTTCGGGTTTTTTGGGGTCCGGTGTATTCTTATAGTATGATTGCAAACCCCGTGGCTCCGTTTCGTTTTCCCTTTTCCCGGGTTCCTTTGGAGGTGGACCGCCTCCGTGGGTTGTGCGGCCCCCCCGCCGCTACGGAAGGAAAAAAAAACGAAATGGGAGCCCAAGCGAAATGAAACAAAAACATCATGGTTTTTTAATCAAAATTCTACTTGGTAAGAAAAAACAAAAGGAGGCAACGCGGGGACTTCCCTGGGGTTTCCCATCCCAAGATGATCTGCCCAAAGCTGCTTAACTTCGGAGTCTTAGGATCGTGTATTGTGTTGGATATCGCACCCGCCTAGTGGTTCCGTTTCGTTTCTTTCCCCGGCTTCCTCTCAAGGAAGGACCATCTCCGTCGGGTTCGTGGGCCCTTCCTGGGAAAAAAAAAGGAGAAAATAAAGAAATCGGGGACGAAAAGTCGTGGGGTTTTTAAAGAAAATTTTTACTTTCCAACCCAAAACGGAAGGGTTTCAACATAAGGGCTTCACTGGATTACCCCTCAGTACGCCTTTTGCTAAACAACTTAACTTCGGGGTTCTGTGCGACCCAAAAATTATGCTGGAAACATGCCCCGCCTAGTGGTTCACGCTGCTTCTTTTACCCCGGGCTTCCCCCGAGGGTGGCCTTCTCCGTTAGCTGCGTCGGCCCCCGCCACAACGGGAAGGGGAAAGATATCAAAAAACGAGACCAAGAAAAAGGAAATAAAAAAAGGGCGTGGTTTAGTTGAAATTTTACTTGCCAAGATTTAAACGGAAGGAGTGCTACACAAGACTTCCCCGAAGTTATCTACCCAAAACTGCTCTTGCCAATACGTTAACTGCGGAGTTCTGATGGGGTCCCGGGCATTCGGCCCGGGATGATTGCACTCAACCAGTGGTTTCACGCTGCGTTCTCTTTTCCTTGGCTTTCCCCCGAGGGTGGGCCACTCCATCGGTACACAGGCCCCTCACACAACGGGGAAGGGGGAAAAATTCGAAATCGGGACCAACGAAAAGGAAATAAAAAAACGCGGTTCTTGTCGAAATTCATACTTGCCATGACCGTACGGAAGCAGTGCAAAATGAGGAACTCCCAAGAGTTTTTCCCTCCCAAACTGCTGTTGCCCCAAACAAGCTTTTTTTCGGGTTTGATGGGAACCGGGTATTCGTGCTGGTTTAAGCACCCGCCCAGGGGGTTACGCTGCGTCCCTTATCTTTACTTTTATAAGGTGGACCGTCTCCGGGTACCGGGGGCCCCCGACGCAACGGTAGTGAAGGTACGAAAAAGGGACCCCAAGCGAAAAAGGAAAAAAAAAACATCGGGTTCAACAAATTTTTACTTGCAATCGAAAAAAGGATGCAAACGAGGACTTCCCTAGATTACCATTGGTACTCTGTTACCTAAACACGCTAGTCGGAGTTTGATGGGGGCCCAGTTTTCTTGCTGCTAAAACGCACCCCCTAGTGGGTTTACGTACGGTCTTTATCCTCGGCTTCCTCTTGCGGATAGCCGTCTTTGTTTGGGTACTGGGCCCCTGCCCAACGAGAAAGGGGAAGGGAAAACGAAAACAGGACTAAGGAAAAAGAAATAAAAAATGCACGTTCAATCGAAATTTTATTGCCATGACCGAAACGGAAAGGGGTGCAACCAAAGGGTTCCCCGGAGTTGACCCATCCCCAGTACCTTTTGCTAGCACAAATTATGTTCGGTTCTGTGGGGTCCAGTTATTCTTGCTAGTAAAAATCGCACCCGCCTGTGGTTTATTTGCTTCTTTATCCCCGGGTTCCTTCCCGGATGGACCGCTCCCTCGACTGCGCGGCCCCTCGCTGCAACGGGAAGGAGAAAGAATTGAAATCGGGGACCCAAACAAATGGAAATAAAAAACGTCGCGGTTTTTTAAACGAAAGTATTACCTGCTAAGACAAAACGGGAAAGGGGTGCAACACGAGGATTCCTTGGAGTTGACCCTCCCAGACTGCGTTTCCCAAGCACTCTTTTCCGGAGTTCTGATGGGGTCCAGTGTATTCTTGCTAGTAAGACGCACCCACCCAGGGGTCATGATTTTTCTTATCCCCGCTTCCTTTTTACGAGGCCTTCCCCTCGGGTGCACGGGCCCCTCGCGCAACGGAAAGGGGAAGGATCGAAATCGGAGACCCGCGAAAAGGAAATAAAAAATGGAACTTCAATCAAAATTCTTATTTGCCATGACGAAACAAAAGCTTTGAACCCGAGGATTTCCCTTTGGAGTTAAACCCATCTCGGGGTACAAACCCCTACCTAACATACTTTTATTTGGAGTTCTGATGAGATCCAATTCATTCTTGTTAATTCATCGCACCTCCCTATGGTTCAAGCGGTTTCTTACCCCCGGGGCTTCCTTTGAGGATGGACCATCCCCGCGGCTGGGGCCCCTTGCCGCAACGGGAAGGAAAAGATATCGAAATGGGAGCCCAAAGCGAAAGGAAATAAAAAACGTCGCGGTTCTAATCAAATTCTTATTCCCATGATCGAAACGGAAGGAGTTAAACAGGACTTCCCCTAAAGTTGCCCCTTTTCCCAGTATGTTTTTGCCCAGGCACCTTTTTGGGAGCCCTGATGGATCCGGTGATTCTTGGGGTAAGATCGCACTCGCTTATGGTCCACGCTGCTTCTATTTCTCGGCTTCCTCTTTAGGGGGACCCTCTGTCGCTGCGCGGGCCCCCCGCCCCCAATAAAAGGAAAGGAATCGAAATCGGAGGAACAAAAAGGGAAACAAAAAACGCCGGGTTCTAAAAGAAATTCTTTCTTGCCATGACTGAAAGGAAGGAGTGGAACACAAAGGGCTTCCTAAGTTGACCCATCACATACTGTCTTCCTAAGCACGCTTATTTCGGATTTGATGGGTTTGGGTTTATTCTTGCTGGTATGATCGCACCTGTCTATGGGTTCACGCCGCGTTTTTTCTCCTCGCTTCCTCTCGAGGAGGGGAACGTCCCCATGGGTGTGGGGCCCCCCTCTTTGCAACAGGAAGGAGAAAGTTTCGAAATGGGAGACCTAGCAAATGGAAATTAAAAACGTTGCGGTTTTAATCAAATTTTACTTGCTAAAAACCAAAACAAAAGGAGTGCAAACGGGACTTCCGGAGTTTACCCCATCCCAATATTGCCTTGCAAAAAGCACACAAAAACTTGGGATTTGTTATGGGTCTGGTGTATTCGGCTGGTAGATCGCACCCCGTTTAGGGTTCACGCTGCGTTTTCTTATCCTCGTTTCCCTCGGGGGATGGACGTCTCCTTTGGCTACGGGGGCCCTCATCTAAGGAAAGTAGAAAATATCAAAAACGAGCCCAAAGGGAAAAAGGAAACAAAAAAGTCATGGTTTAGTCGAAATTCTTACGTGCCAAGACCAAAAGGGAAGGATGCAACACGGGGATTTCCCTTGGGAGTTGACCCCCCCCATTTTACTGCTTTTCCCCTAAGCACGTTATGTTCTTTTTCGAGGGGATCGGTTTTTTTTTCCCGGGTTAACCCGCCCCGCCTAGGTTCACCTGCGTTCTTTATCCTCGGCTTCCCTCGGGATGGACCGTTCTGTCGGCTGTGCGGGCCCCCTCGACGAAACGGAAGTAGAAGGATATCAAGTCGAGACAAGAAAAAAGGAAAAAAAAACGCGCGGTTCTTTTCAAAAATTTTTTCCATGGCCGAAATGGAAAGGAGTGCAACACGGGACTTCCCAAAAGTTCCCAAACCTGTACTGCTGTTTCCCCGGCAACATATTTCGAGTTCTGGGGGGATCCGGTTTTCGCTGGTAAGATCGCCCCCCGCCAGTGGTTCACGCTCATTCTTTTATCCTGGGCTTCCCTTGGGATGGCCTCTTCGTCATGCGCGGCCCCCTCGCGCAATGAGAAGTAAAGGGATGCGAAACAGAGACCAAGCGAAAAGGAAAAAAAAACGTTGCGTCAAAAAAAAAAATTCCCTTCTTTCCATGCCCGAACGGAAGGAGGGGAACACGAAGATTCCCGGGAGAAAAACCCACCGAATGCCTTGCCTAAGCACGCTTATGTCGGTTTTGATGGGATTGGGTTTTTCTTGTTGGTATGTCTAAATGCCTATGTTCACGCTGCGTTCTTTATCCTTAGCTTCCTTGGGGGATGGAACGTCTCCTGCATGCGGGCCCCTCGCCGCAACGGGAAGGAAAAGATATTGAAATGGGAGACCTAGCAAAATGGAAAAATTGAAAACGTCGTGTTTTAAATCGAAATTCTTATTTGCTAAGGCCCAAAATAAAGAGTGAACATGGGATTTTCCCGGGATTTGACCCATCCCAGTACTGCCTTGCCAAAACACGTTTAAAATTGGGAGTTTTATGGGATCTAGCGATTCGTACGGTATGATCCCCCCCCGCTTAGGGGTTCAGCTGCGTTCCTATATCTTCGCTTCTTATCGGGAAGACCGTCTCTTTTGGGCTGCGGGGGCCCTCGTGTATCGGAAAGTAAAAGATAAAAAATTGGAGCCCAAAGGAAAAAGGGAAATAAAAGACGTTTTGGGGTTTTATCGAAATTCTTACTGCCATGCGAAATGGGAAAGGGGTACAACAAAAGGACTTCCCTTTAAATTGACCCATCCCCAAAATTCTCTTTCCGAAGTGCTATTTTCGGAGTTTTTTGGGATCCGTTTATTTTTGCTGGTATAATCGCACCCGCCTATGGTTTTACGCTGGGGGTCTCTTATCCTGGGCTTCTTTGAGGATGGAGCCCGTCGGTTGTCGGGCCCCCCCACAATGAGAAGGGGAAAGATATGAAAAGGGGGACCAAGCAAAATGGAAAACGAAAACAGCGGTTTAATCAAAAAATTTTTTGCTTGCGAAAACCAAACTGAAGGAGGGAACACGAGGGTTTCCCCAAGCTGACCCACCCCAAACTGTCTTGCCCCAAACCGCTTAAAATTCGGAGTTCTTAGGACCGGTGCATTCGTGTTGGTATACGCCTCGCCCCATGGGTTTACGCTGCGTTCTCTTATCCTTGGTTCCTCTTGAGGATAGATCGACTCCATGGCTGCGCGGGCCCCTCAAGCAAGGGTGGAGAAAGATATCGAAATCGGGGACTAATAAAAAGGGAAAAAAAAAATGTCGGGGTTCACTCGAAATTCATACTTGCCGTGACCAATCGAAGCGTGTAAATGAGGAATTCTAAGGATTTGTCCCACCCCAATACTTTTTTCCCCAAGTACGCTTTGTTTGGAGTATTGATGGGATTCGTTATTCTGTGGTATATCGACCCCCCTAGGGTTCTGGGTGTTCTCTTAACCCCCCGGGTTCCTCTCGAGGTGGACCTCTCCATTAGCTGCGCCCGGGCCCCCCACGCAAGGGAAGTAGAAGGACTGAAATCGGAGACCAACGAAAAGGAAATAAAAAAAGTCGCGGTTTAAATCTAAATTTTACTTGCCATGCCGAAAGGAACATGCAACACAGGGGCTTCCCTAGAGTTACCCATCATACTGTTTTGCCCAAGTCGCTTATTTCGGAGTTCGATGGGATCCGGTGCATTTTTGCGGTATGACGCACTCCCTAGTGGGTTTACGTGCGTTCTCTTATCCTAGACTTTTCCTCTCCAGGATGGCCGTCCCATCGGCTGCGCGGGCCCCTTGCTGTCACGGGGGGGAAAGATATTGAAATGGAGACCAAGCGAAAAGGAAATAAAAAATGTGGCGGTTCTGTCAAATTCATACTTGCCAGCCCGATCGGAAGCGGGCCCCAATTTGAGGAATTTTCCCTAGGAGTGCCATTCCAATACTGCTTTTGGGCCCAAGAACGCTTTTTTTTCGGAGTTCGATGGGATCCTGTATTCGGGGTATGATGCACCCGCCTAACGGTTCACGTGCTTCCTTACCTGGCTTCCTCTCGGGAGGATCATCCTGGGGCTGCGGGGGCCCCCTCGACGAAAGGGGGAAGTAGAAGGAATCAAATGGGAGAAACAAAAGGAAAAAAAAAAATGTCACGGATCTAATCAAAAAATTCTATTGCCATGCCGAAAGGAAGGATGCAAACGGGGATTCCCTGAGTTGACCCACCCCATACGGCTGTTGCCAAAGTACGCTTTTGTTGGTTTTTCTGATGGGATCCAGGATTCGGCGGGGAGACCCTCGCCTAGTGTTCACGCTCGTTCTTTTACCCTCGGCTTCCCCGGGGAGGATTTCTCCATGGGCGTGGGGCCCCCTCGCCGAAAGGGGATGGAGAAAATATCGAAATAAGCCCAAGCAAAAAGGGAAATAAAAAAGTTACGGTTCTAGTCAAAATTTCTACTTGCCATGACTGATCGAAGCAATGCAACATAGGAATTTCCCTGGGATTTTCCCCATCCCATTTTTGCGTTCCCAAAGAATGCTTTTTTTCGGATTCTGATGGGATTGGTGTATTCGTGCAAATTTTAATCTCACCCCCAGTGGTTCACGGCGTTCTCTATCCTCAGTTCCCGAGGATGGACCGTCTCCGACGGCTGCGGGGGGGGCCCCCGCCAAGGGAAGTAAAAGGATATCGAAACGGAGGCCAAGCAAAAGGAAATAAAAAACATTTCGGTTCTATCGAATTTCTTACTTCCATGCCCGAAACGGAAGGAGTGTAACACGAGGACTTCCTTGGAGTTGACCTACCCCAAATCCCTGCCGTTCCCTAAGCACGCTTTTGGGAGTTCTGAGGGATTCGGTGAAATGGGAGGTTTATGATCGCACCTGCTTAGGGGTTCAGGGTGCATTTTTCTTATCATCGGCTTCCTCTTGAGGGGGACCGTCTCCGGGGGCTACGGGGGCCCTCACGCAACGGGGTAGGGATATCGAAATGAGCCAACGGAAACAAAAAAAACGCGCGGTTCTAATCCAAATTCTTTCTTGCAGGCCAAAACGAATGCAGTGGAAAAAGGGGACTTCCCGGAGTTGCCCCTCCCAGTACTACTTTTGCCAAGCACCTTAGTTGGGATTTCGAGGGATCCAGTTTATTTTGGGGGTAAGACGACCCGCCTAGTGGTTCACTGCTTCTTTTATCCCCCTTCCCTGAGGAGGGACCGTCTCCACACTGCACGGCCCCCTCCTGAACGGAAGGAGAAATACAAAACGGAGCCCAAGTGAAAAGGAAGAAAAAAAATTTTGGTTCTAATCGAAATTCTTACTTGCCATGACCAAAACGGGGGGAGTGGAACCGAGGATTCCCTTAGAGTTGACCCACTCGGTACTTCTCTTGCCCAAGCACTCTTTTTGTTGGATTCTGATGGGACGGTTTTTTTTGCTAGTATTTCCCCCCCTGCCTAGTAGTTCCGCTGCGTTTTTATCCCGGGTTCCTCTCGAGGATGGAGTCTCCGTTAGCTGAACGGGGGCCCCCGCCGCAACGGGAAGGAGAAAAAACGAAATGGGGGACCAAGCAAATGGAAATCAAAACGTCGGTTTTAATCGAAATTCTTACTTGCGAAACCAAAAATGAAGGGGGTGCAACCGAGGACTTCCCCAGTTTAGCATCCCCGTACACCTTGCCCAAACACGTTAACTTCGAAGTTTGTGGGATCCGATGCATTCGTGCTGGGATATTTCACTCGCCTAGTGGGGCAGCGCATTTCCCTTTCCGGGGTTCCTCTCGAGGATGGGCCGTCTCCCTCGGCTGCGCAGGCCCCCCCCGTGATGGGGTGGAAAGATATTGAAATCGGGGGAAACCCTGCAAAAGGGAAAAAAAAAATGCACGGTTTTTAGTTGAAATTCATACTTGCCATGACCGATCGGAAGCAGGCAAAATAAGGAATTCCCGGAGTAGTCCCATCCCATACTGCTGTTTCCCCAAACCGCTTTTCTTCAGAGTTCTAATGGGGTCCGATGCATTCGTGCCCGTATGCCGACCCCCGTTGGTTTTCACGGTGCGTTTTGTTTTCCTCGGGTTTTTCTCGAGATGGAAATTTTCCGTCACTGTCGGGCCCCTCGCCGCAGCGGAAGGAGAACGATTCGAAAACAGAGACCAAGCGAAATGGAAATCGAAAACATCGTGGTTTTTTCTCAAATTCTTTCTTGCGAAGACCCAAAATAAAGGAGTGCAACACGAGGACTTCCCTAGATTAACCCATCCCCAAAACTGCTCTTGCCCAAGCACCTTAAATTCGGATTTGATGGGCTGGTGCATTCTGCTGGTTGATCGCACTCGCCCAGTGGTTCACGCACGTTCTCTTATCCTTGGCTTTCTCGAGGATAGACGTCTCTGTCGGGATGCGGGCCCCTGCCAAAGGAAGGAGAAAGATATGTGGGATAGGTGGAAATAAAAAAAGTGGGTTTTAATGAAATTTTTATTAAAAAAAAATAGGGTGAAAAAGGTTTAAGTTGGGGAATAGTAGCTATTGCCCCCGCAGCTTTTAAATTGGAGTTTTTGGGATCCGGTCAGTTGTGCTGGGATGATCGATTTTTTGCCTAGGGTTCAGCTGCTTTTCTTATCCTTTTTTCTCCAAGGATGGATTCTCCATGCTGCACGGGCCCCCCGCCAAAGGGAAAGGGGAAAAGATATCGAAATCGAAGACCCAAATAAAATGGAAATGAAAAATGGGGGTTCCAATATAAATTTTACTTGCCCCTTACCGATAGAAAACAGTGCAAAATGAGGGAATTCCAAGAGTTGACCCATCCCAGTACGCTTTGCCCAAACACGCTTTTTTTCGGAGTTCTGTGGGGTCCGGTGTATTCGTTTGGTTGATCGCACCCGCCCAGTGGGTTACGGGTGGTTCTTTATCCTCGGGTTTTCCCCTCGAGGATGGACCGTTTCCCTCGCTGCGCGGGCCCCTCGACACGCGGGAAGGGGAAAGATATCAAATCGGAGACCCAAATGAAAAGGAAATAAATAAGCGTGGTTTTAGTTGAAAATTTTTACTTGCCAAGACGAAACAGAAGGAGACTAACGGGACTTCCCCCGGGGTTTATATATCCCAAACTACTCTTTCCCAAGCCTTTTTCTTCGAAGTTTTGATGGGATCTGTCCATTCTGTGGTATGATCGCATCATAGTGGGTTCAAAGCTGTGTTCTCTTTTCCCCGGCTTCCTCTCGACGAGGACCGTCTCCACGCGCACGGGCCCCCCGCTTCAACTGGGAACAGAAAATACAAATCGGGGACCAAACGAAAAAGGGAAATAAAAAATGTCCGGGGTTTTATCAAAATTCTTTCTTTTCCCTGACCGATACGAAAGTAGGCAAAAGAGGAATTCCCCAAAAGATGACCCATCCCAGTACTGCTGTTGCCCAAACACCCTTTTGTTCAGAGTTTTGATGGGGTTTGGGGTATTCGTGCTGGTAGAACCAAATTGCCTAGTTTTTATGCTGCGTTTATTATCCCAGCTTCCTCCGAGGATGGGGCCGTCTTTTCGACTGCGTGGGCCCCTCAACGCAATAGGAAGGAGAAAGATATTGAAATCGGAGACCAAGCAAAAAGGAAATAAAAAAACTTAAACCAGTTCTAATCGAAATTTCTTACTTGCCATGACCGAAACAGAAGGAGTGCAACATGAGGACTTCCTTGGAGTTAACCATCCAGTACTGCTGTTGTCCTAGCACGCTTATGTTTAAGTTCTGAAAGGATTCGATGTATTCGTGCGGGTTGATCGCACCCGCCTAATGGTTTCACGCTGCGTTCTCTTACCCTCGGCTTCCTCTCGAGGATGGACCTTCTCCGTCGACGCATAGGCCCCTCGACGCAACGGCAAGGGGGAAAGATATCAAAATCGGAGTCCAAGCGGAAAGGAAATAAAAAACGTCGCCAGTTCTAATCGAATTTTTACTTGCCATGATCGAAACGGAAGGAGTGCAACACGAGGACTTCCCTGGAGTTGACCCATTCTAGTTTTGCTGTTGCCCAAGCATGCTTATGTTTGGAGTTCTGATAGGATCCGATGTATTCATGCCGGTATGATTGCAGCCGCCTAGTGGTTCTCACTGCGTTCTCTGATCCTCGATTTCCCTCTGGAGGATAGACCGTCTCCCATCGGCTGCGCGGCCCCCTCGTCGCGACGGGAAGGAGAAAGATATCGAAATGGGAAAACCCAAAGCGAAAGGGGAAATAAAAAACGTCGTGGTTTTAATCGAAATTCAAAACTTGCTAAGCCCAAAAACTGAAGGAGTGCAACACGAGGACTTCCCTGGAGTCGACCCATCCTAGTACTACTCTTGCGTAAGCACGCTTAATATTGGAGTTGCTATGGATCTGGTGTATTCGTGCTGGTATGATCGCCCCGCCTAGTAGTTCACGCTGCATTCTCTTACCTCGGCTTCCCTCTCGAGGATGGACCGTCTCCATCGACTGCGCGGGCCTATCGTCGCAACCTGAAGGAGAAAGATAACAAAATCGAAAAACGAAGGAAAAAAAGGAAATCGAAAATTGGTGGTTCTAGTCGAAATTCTTACTTTCCAAAGACTGAAATGGAAGGATGGCAACATGAGGACACCCCTGGAGTTGACCCATCTCAAAAATGCTCTTTCCTAAGCACCTTAACTTCGGAGTTCTGATGGGATCTGGAGCATTCGTGCTGGAAATGATCGCACCCGCCTAATGGTTTACGCTGCGTTCTCCTATCCTGGGCTTCCTCTTGAGGATAGACCCGTCTCTGTCGTCTGCGCGGGCACCTTACCATAATGTGGAAGGAGAAAGATATCGAAATCGGAGACCAAGCGAAAAGGAAATAAGAAACGTCGTGGTTCTAATTCAAATTCTAAATTGCCAAGATAAAAACGGAAGGAGTGCTACACGAGGAACTTCCCCAGAGTTGATACATCCAGCACTGCTATTGCCCAAGGCACGTTTAACTTGGGGGTTCTGAGGGGATCCGGTGCATTCGTACTGGTGTGATTGCACTCACCTAATGGTTCATGCTGCAATCTTTATCCTTGGCTTCCTCTCGAGGATAGACCGTCTCTATCGACTGCATAAGCCCCTCGCCGCAATGGGAAGGAGAAAGATATCGAAATCGGAGACCAACTGAAAAGGAAATAAAAAAATTCTTTGGTTCTACTTAAAATTCATACTTGTCGTGACCAATATAGAAGCATTGCAACATGAGGAATTCCCAGGAGTTGTCCCATCCCAGTACTGCTGTTCCCCAAGCACGCTTTTGTTCGGAGTTCTGATGGGATCCCGGTGTATTTGTGCTGGTATGATCGCACCCGCCTAGTGGTTCTCGTTGCGTTCTCTTATCCTCGGCTTCCCCTCGAGGATGGACTGTCTTTGTCGGCTGCGTGGGCCCCTCGACGCAATAGGAAAGAGAAAGATATCGAAATCAGAGACCAAGTGAAAAGGAAAAAAAAACGTCGTAGTTCTGATCGAAATTCTTTCTTGCCATGACCGAAACGGAAGGAGTGCAACATGAGGACTTCCTTAGAGTTAACCCATCCCAGTATTGCTATTGCCCAAGCACGCTTATGTTTGGAGTTTTGATAGGATCCGGGGTATTCGCGTGGTATGTTGCAGCTGCCCAGTGGTTCACGCTGCGTTCTCTTATCCTCGACTTCCTCTCGAGGATGGACCGTCTCCGTCGGCTGCGTGGGCCCCTTGATAAGTTGCAAAAAAACCCTTATCTAGAGTAATGAAATTGTGCTTTATTGTTGAATTTTTAGATGATTTGTTGAAGAAAAGGGTGATTAAAGGAAAAGAATGTTAATTTCAGGATCTTCTAAAGTATTTTGGAGCTAAGGGAAGGAGTTTTGAAGAGTTGGATCAAGTTTTGGGAAAGGGAAATTTGGGTACAATACATGTGAAGAAAAGAATTCTGGGAAAATACACAAGCGAGATACACGCCCAGTACTTTGCTCGTGTATCTAAGTTTTGCTGCTGTTCAACGATGTTTCAAATACACGACCAATGTACACTCCCATGTACTTGCCGTGTATATTCACATAAGGACACTTGGAAGCAAGCATGAGATACATGAACGAGATACACTACTCGTGTATCCGCTCGTGTATTATCCAACCCAGGTAATGTATAAATAGACCCTTAATTTGCCCTAGAAAGAAAGGTTACGAATTTTGTACTTGCTCTGACTCTCGTAAAAGCAGGGGAAAGAAGATTCTGTCAATTCCAAACGAGATTTAAGACCCCCGAAGAAGAAGATTCTATCTTTAATGGTTGTGACTATGAAATTTATTTATTCTTCCATAATTGTATTTCTTTTGTCCAATTTATGGAGGAGTAGACTTTAAATCTAGATTTTATTCGAAACTTTTCTGTCATGTGATGAGGATCCCCGTTTTTTAATGCGAAGTTGTTGACTTCTTATGATTAATTGCATGCCCTTCAATTGTTTCTTAGATTCATAGATCCGGAATATGAATTTATGCATGATATCATATTATTAATTGAGAAATTGCTCTAATGATTAGATTAATGCAATTAATGAGATTTGATTGTTCTTCTAGAGATAGGAAACAAGAGTCTCTGTTTACATCGATTATTTTGATGCGAATTCATGTGCTTTATGCAATTCTAGGTTTCTATTAACTAAGGAGAGATCCTATTTGATAACCGAGGATTAGATAGGTTAATATACTTGAGAAAGTAGTTAATTTGACTAGAGAATTCGATAGAAAAGAAGTCAACTACCCCAATCTTCAAAATCTAATAAATTACTGATGGAGAAGGAGTAAATAAGCTAGGTTGCTTTTGTTAATTGTAAATCTTCGAACCATTTTTGTTAGGAGTTATTAGTTTTAAGTTAGAGAAATTAATTTTCAACCAACACTTTAAGCGTCGTTGATAATGGGAATGGAGTTGTACTAGTAGTTGGTGATCTCTAGGGGACGACCCTTTTTACTTAACACTATATAGTCCACGTAGGTACACTTCCCTATTGAAAAACGTATTAAAATTTAGGAATAGGCTTTTATAAATATAAAAACTACGGTGGAAACGACAAGTTTTTGGCGCCGTTGCTGGGGAACCCAATATTGAAACATTTTTCACTTATTAATTGAACCAAATTTTTTTCTTTTTTTTTTTCCTTTTTCCCTGAGATTTTGGAGTATAATTGATTTGTATTACTTTACAGTGCGACAAAAGTCGTTTAAAGGGAACTTGCTTTTTTTTAACCCTGAGCTAGGGGGAAAAATTTCGTCGTTATCAAAAAAGCAACACTCGACTGACAAAAAAGGGGTATTAGGAAATCACTGAAGGAAGAAATGGCTGACAAGTCAAAATCATCCAAAGAGCTAATCAAGGAAAGGGTTTTTATGGATCCCCCGAATCATCAACGGGTTTGTAATAAGAGGGCCGATTTAAGGGCCCACCTAGAACCAATTCGATTTTCCCTGGCCAAACTTGAAGGCGTTAGCCTAGCATAGTCCGTCCTCAAGTGGTGGCAAATAATTTTTAAACTTAAGCCTGTCATGTTAAAAGGTGAAAAATATACTCAATTTGATGGTTTCGGATGAAGTCCAAATGCGCATACCCAATCTTTCTGGAGATATGCTTTTCCTTCAAATTTAAGGAGTTAGTGATGATGCCATCCGCCTCAGGCTCTTCCCATTCTCTTTAAAAGGCAAGGCTAACGTGGCTGAATTTTTTTATGGGGAACTCCATTACACATGGCAGGTCTTTTAAGAATTTATGGACAAATTCTTCCCTCCTTCAAAGACGCTAAATTCGAGCTGGAAAAATTTTTATCATCAGAGACATGGAGACTTTGTATAAAACCTGGAAGATTCAAGGACTCAATGCAAAATGCCCACACCAGGGACCCCAGGTGGCTTTAAGTTCAATATTTTTAAATGGGTTAACTATCAAACGAGACAAACAAATCCGCAGCGGGTGGCCCCTTGAACCATAAAATCTAAAAAAGTTTGACCTTTTAAAGACATTTGCGAATAATTATGTGGTCACAGTTAGGGGGGAGAGAAAAGAAAGTGGCAGGCATTCTTGAATTGGTTGTATCTTCTATCGCCAAAATTGAGTCTTTATCTAAAAGACGAGGTTATGCTCACAACATCAGCTCTTTTGGAAAAACCCCCGGGGTGAGGGAAGGGGAAACAGAGCAAATGGATTGATAGAGCTTTTTATACCAATATTATAGTATGAAAGGGGTTTTAATTTTTTATAGTTTTAAGAAAATCATAACGAAATGGTACTTAAAATTTTATTTTTTGATAAAATCAGGTTAAAAGGGGTCAAGGGGGCTAATTCAAGTAAATTGAGAAGCTCTACAACTTGGATCAAAGACAAGGATTAAAAAACCCCCCGGAGGAAAATACATGGCTTAGTTAAAGTACCGGCCCGGTCCTTTTTTTTTGAATTAACAGGGAAAAAAAAAAAGGTTAAATCACGGCCCTGTATCTGTCTAGGGAGGGACGGTTAAGATACGGCCATGGCGAAAACCGTGCACACACTGCTGAGAAGGAGAGAGACACTCTTATGACACGGCCGTGGTGGAAGCCTGGTGGCAACCGGGTGGAAACCGGGTGGGGCTTTAGAGCCCTGCCATATACTAAATAAGAAGGAGAAATTTTGGGAAATTCGACCAGAGGGTGACAGTCTTGGGGTCTGCCGTGGTTGCCGTGGGACACCTGGGGTGGATGAAAATTGTAATTTTCCACAAGGGAAGGGACGGCTTGACCCACGGCGTGTTGTAGGGCGTCCAGGGGGAATGATTATTTTTTCCGAGATTACTTGGAAAAGGAAAGATAATTTTCGTATCTTGCTGCAAAAGATCACCTACCATTCCTTTAACAAAAAAATAGAACAAAACCCAAGGGTTTTGATCATCTGGTCATCTCAACAAGAAGGGAAGGGAAGGGGGCAAGCAAGGAAACCCGGGGAAAAGAGCTATATGTTTTTTTCTTTTAATTTTTCGTTTTGATGATGAACATGTGTAGCTAAGGGAGATTTTTAGCCAAAGGGCTAGAAGTTTTATTCTCCACGAATTGTGGAATCTAATTTATTTGTCTTTAATCTATTTTTTGTTTTTTATTTCTTATCTTTGAACGTTTGTCATTATTTTCTTTGTTGATTGGTATGAGTTAACTCTTCTACTCAATTGCAAATTTAATTGTCAACAACTCAAATCCGTAATTTTTGATAGTTCTAGTCTCGTGACACAATAAAATGTTTATTTAAAATAGATATCAAATTTATGTTATGAGATGTACGATCTTGTTTAAATGGGGTTTCTTTTAATCCGGCAATGGTGGTCTCTCTTGTTTTTAAAGTATTGAAGATTAAAACCTAAGAGCTTGTTTTAGGGTTGCCCCAAACGATAAGGAAATAGTCAAAGAGCTTGTTTTGATTATGAGGAAGTAAGGAGAGATAGGTTGTTAGAGCTTTTTAATAACCAAACCAGTTTATCTGAAATAAGAATAGAAAACATTTCTCGATGATAATTCCCCGAATTAAAAATACTTGATTCCTTTGGGTAGGGTTTTATCAAAATTCGATTTTTTTTTGTTTTTTCAATAATATTTTGATTCCAAACAAAACCCCCCATTTTCTTTTTCCCTTTATTTCCCTTTTAATAAAAATATTTAACCAATCCCCGTGGATATGACCCACTCACTATTATACGCAAATCTATCATTTTCTAGGATAGGTTTTATTTTTTTTGGGTTCACACCTATCAAATTTTGGGCCGGTCGGAGATTTGGGGTCAAAAATTTATTTCTATCTTGTATGACTCGCCTTTATACAGGTGCACTATTATAACCGGAAGGAAATTAAA
>JBBMOL010001363.1:0-41194 GCA_037954665.1 Laguncularia racemosa | reverse complement strand
TATGTCTAATTAATTATTCACTAAGAGATTAGGGATAATTTTATTAGGGCATAAGGCGATCATAGCATTGAAAAATGTATGAGAGTATATTAGAATCCTCTATTAATTAGAGATACGAAAGTGGACTAATTGATTTGAGGTTTAAAATGTTGAACTCACGTGAATAACCACATATAAGTTGATTTCAATAACTTAATGGTAGTTTGATTAGCATAACTAGGGTGAATTCTAAATTCCTACTGTTCAATTAGAAGTATTTATAAGAATCTTATAATTCTCATTAGCATAGAACTTAATTTAATCTCTTTAGTTAAATCTATAAAAGATGCCTGTTTGAATTACCTAAATATCAGTATAAGTTATTATAGGTTTGGTAATCTTTTTAGTCCTCGAGGGAACGATACTCTACTCACCATATATTACTTGATTGTGACCTAGTATACTTGCTAGCGGTTTCACTTATACATTTCACGAGTGATCAGAGAGTTTGAATAAACTTGTGGTTGAAAAGAGTAAGGCTACCACAATGATGTAGGAAGTAGTTAGTGATAACAAAGAAGAGAAGATAACAAGTAAGAAATCGGCTGGGATTAAGGACATAGAAAGGTAGAATAACCCTTATGTAAAACTAATATTAGGGAAGTGTTAATGTTGTAATCAACTTAGCTATCAGTCTAATGAGTGTCCTAATAGAAGAGGGGTTAACTTAGTAAAAAGGGATGAAGAGAATGGAATTCGTTGTGAATTTGATGGGTATGATGAGTGATAAGTGTTGAAAGAACCTTATTTCTAGTACTTATTGGATATAATTTTATGTGAATTTATTAAAAAAAGGACACTTAAGTGCTTAATCTTTGAATATAGGGTTTAAAGAGGACAATTGAAGAATTTAAAGAATATTCAAGTGAAAACGAGGAAAATTTGGCAAAGTCTAGAAAATGGTGATTTACACATGTACATAACTTTCTAACACAAACCCTAGGTCTATTAAACCTAGGACCCGACGGTCAGATTGTGAATTGGATCACCACGAATTGTCTTGAACAAGTTGTGAACGTAACTAGACCCCAACCACACTTGTTGATTAAAACTTAAGTTATCAGTGATTTCCCCAAGCATTTAATTTGAAGAAATTAGTGAGTTCGTTCTCAAAGAACAAGAGATAGTCCCTCAAAAAAATTATGTATTCCAAGAATAATGTGCCGTCTGCCCTTCTTTCTCTATGTAGCTATATTGTCTTCACACAAAACCTAAATTTCTAAACATAGAAAACCTACCTTGACTTAAGGAAGGCAAAAAATTTTACAAAGAAAATAAAAAAAAAGCACAAAGTCGAGTGGTCTTAATTCGGTTAAAAATCGAGCAGTCTTCCTTCGGTTCTCATACCGTATACTCCTCTGAGGAAGCTTGAATCAAGTTAACAATGGTCGATTCTCTTTTAACGTAACTTAGTTCCTTCTCTTGTAGATCCATGACTAGTCCTTACAAAGCTTCACTCATTCTCTTAGCTTTAGCTCGTGTCATTGGGCCTCCAATACCATATAGAGAGTCATTGGACTTCGGCTCATTCCCTTTTGATGCTAGTTGATCCTCATCACTTTTAGCATAGCCATGCAAACACTAGTGCTAGAAGGCAAAAAGTGATCAAAATAAATCTTGAAATTGTGCCTTAGTTGATGCATAAGTTGTGTGGAGAGTAGTGTTGAAGGAGGAAATCTGACTAGAGAAGAAAATGAAGGAATTCTAGAGTGCACAACCGTAAGCATGGTTGTGTAAAACCTTGAATGCTAGAAATTCACTTTGTTCTAGAGTACATGACCACAAGCACAAGTGTGCAGTAGGCCATGCATGCTACCCTATTTCTTAGACTCTAAATACTTGCTTTGTTTTGCAATTTAAGAAAGTTATAACTTTTTATCATCCGGAGTAACTCTAAAAACCCTATGAGAGCAGAGTTATGAACTTGAAGAGAAAAATTGTTAGAGCATCATTGGAGATCACAAAACTTCTAAAATTGTTTATTCTTTTCATCATGATTACTTGTTATTCCTCTAGAGTCTTTGTGATTATTGTAAATTCTAAGGAGGAGTAGATTCATATACCCTACATCTTGTGAAATTCTAGACTATGTGATTAAATTGTTTATTGATTAATAAAAAGTTTATCCCTTTATATCTATTCTTGTATTTTGATTGTTTTGTGATTAATTTACACGCACAAATTAATTGCTTATATGATTCTTATTAGATAGAGAGAGGTTTTATTTAATAGGATAGATCTTCATGAATAAAAAGATTGCATGCTTTACCTAGAGCTAGGAAAACTTCAATTTTTCATACAAAGATTAAATCTTTATTTGAGAATTATGAACTTTAATGAAATCTTATATGGTGATAGTAAGGGAGAGGTCTCCACTGTTCCATGCAAAGTTAAGAATTAATTAACTTGAGGGAGTAATTAGTTTAATTGAGAATTCATGTAGTATAACGCATAAATAATTTGTTAATCGATAGCTTATTATAAGAAAGCTTGGGTTTAGAGTAGACCAAGATGAATGATATGTTTTTGTCATTGAATTCATTTATTAAAGCAATTATAATTAATCTTACGATTGTTAAATTAATTAATTAGTAGTTTAAATTATTAATCCTATATTAAGATTTAAAGTAGATAGTAGAAAAAATGGTAGTATTAGTACTTGTTTTCAAGATCCTTAATGAAGATATCCGCTAGAATCTGTACTATATTAGATAGGTACACTTGCCTAGTCGGTTGTTCGATTTCTTTAGGTTTATAAATTTATAATTTGATACTATCAAAAGAGCATGCATTAATGAGTATTACAAGGATGAAGATGAATATAATGAGTTAACCTATGTAATTAGGAAATTGATGCTAGCATTTAAGTAGGAAGAGCAGACTCAACGACATTAATAGTTTCGCACCTATTGCACTATTGACAAACAAATATTTGAGTTGATAGTAGATAGTGATAGTTACGAGAACATCATAGGCAAGGTAGCTATGAAAATGTTGCAATTATCGATGGAGATGCATCCCCATCAATATACCATTGGGTGGATTAAGGCAGTAGAGAAGATTGAGGTTAAAGAGCGTTGCAAAGTACACTTTTCCATTAGTAAATACTGGGATGAGGTATATTGTGATATAGTGGATGTGGATGCCCATCATTTGTTCTTTGCTAGGCCTTGGTAGTGCATTGTCAACACCTAGTGTGGGGGTAGAGAGAATGTTTATAGGTTAGAAAAGGGTGGAGTGAAGTTTACTCTCTCACCTTTGAAGTTGGTGAAGGGTTTTAAACCATCTAAGGTGGAGGGATGTTTGTTTCTCACAATTAAGCAGTCAAAAAAGAAGATGGAGGATACTATAAGGGAGTCCAAAATTGTACATGTGCCGAATGTGAAATGAGTATTAATAGTAGAGATGTGAGGGAAGATAGGACAAACCAATGCCAAGTATAATGTAGTAGCATATAAACATTGTAGGATGGGATTGTTCTTAGTAGGTGATTGAGTGATGGTTTCCTACGAAGAGAAAGGTTTCCAATCAAGAAATGCAACAAGTTGTAACCAAAGAAGTACGACTCATATCAGATAGTGTAGAGGATTAATGACAATGCCTATATAGTTGGATTGCCTATTAGTATAGGCATTTCAAAGACATCCAATGTAGTGGATATATTTCTGTTTTACCAAGATAATGTACCTTTGTATCTAAAAATGAACTCAGGGTCGAGTCCTTTTTAGGTGGGAGAGAATGATGCGAAGTAGAACAACCCAAGACAACACAAGAAGAAGCGCACCCATGTAGGTAGGCGTGTAAGACAACAAGCTCATGTAGATGGTCATGCAAGGCGGTACAGGCACAAACATGACCATGCCAATGAACATGTTGATGTTGGAATGTGTGTTAGAACAAAATTTGGCATGTCTAAGAGGAAATATCCACAAAATAATATACGAGCTTCTACACACCCATGCTGAAGACCATGCTAATCTATGTTTTAGGTTTTTTATAATATTCTTTTGTTTCTAGTTCATGTTATCACATATTACAACTTGAAACGTGTTTGAGAGAGAGACTTTATTACTTTCTTGTAATTTCTGAGATCAATTGTCAATTGATCTTGTGTTTTGATGCTAACATGTTGCGTCATAAACCCTTGACAGCCTTCACATATATCCACAATACCTTTACTTTTCTACACTATGTTTGTGAAAACACTCATAATTAGAATAGGTAACACTCCTTTTGAAAATATAAGTCAAAATTCCCAAGAGCTACCTAGCTAGTAAGAAGAACAATATCTTGAAAGCATAATTCCCACAAAGACACTTATTAGCAATACTTAGCCACGTATGTAACAAATATATCTTCAAAGCTTTGTGACATTCAATTTATAAGGTTAAGCTTCATGTCTTCATTACGGAATAAATTTTTGTACCCAATAGTAAAACCAAAAATTTGTAAAATAATCTTTTTAATTTTAAATGTTTAATGGTTAAATGAAACAAAGAAATATAGGTTATCTTAGAAGCATTTCTTAAAAACACATTATACTAATGTAACCACATATGCTAGTAGAAACACTTTTCATATTAAACCTTATTTACTTCCTCATGAAAAATATACTTAGAAGATAATAGATAATAAATTTCTATAAGTAATCCTTTTTAAGACTTTGAAAATCATTTTGTATTCTTTAAACATTTTTTTTAATGAATTTATTTCAAAAAATCAAAATACTTTCATAAAATAACTATATAAAATTCTACTATTGAAATAGCAAATAATATATTTTAGACTTCATTTGAAGTGCATTATTTAAATACATTTAGTTGGTAAGAGCTAGGTTTTGTAATTTGATTCTACAAGGTCCTCCTATTAAAGCTTCTACCTTTTCCTATAATCAACTTGAAAATACATATATAGAAATAATATGTGCTTCATCAAAAACTAGATTATCCACATTATCCCCCTTTTTTGATGAAGTTAAAACAAATTCTACAAGCAAAGGTATCTAAGTATATCTTGACACTCTCCCTAGAGCAAGAAGTATTCAAGTACTATTTAGCTTCTAATTGAGTCTCTTTTAAAAGGATGATCCCATAAAGTCTACCAAGGATCTCTCACTACAAGAATCAAAACTAAAGTAAATATTGCAGAAGATTTTTCATAACGTTTATTAAACATCATTAATAAATTTCACAAAAGATTTGTTATGGAAAGTATTTTGTGACGTTTAAACAATAGACATCACCAATACTATAAACGTCGCTAATGATGCAGTAATAGTAATGTTTAAATGTCATCAATAAGTAACATTTAGTAATGTTCAAATGTTACGAAATGTTAACAATTTAATGCAAAAATTGTTTGACAAAATTTATATTTTTAGGAATGTTTAAATGTCATGAAAAGTATGGTATTTGGTAACGTTTAAATGTTACAAAAAAATATTTAAATGTCACTAATAAGTAGTTTTTTTTTTATAATTGTTATAATATGTTTAAACGTTACAAAAAATAATTGTTATAATATGTTAAATCCGTTTATAAATGTAACAATTTAAACCAATAATGAAACATTATACAATTAAATAATAAAAGAGGTCATAAAAGTGGACATTTGCATATAAGCTTATAATTGTCTATTCCATCATCAACTACAAGCTTTACAAAAGTTAAAAAAGAGGACATTAATATATTCCAAATAATATTGTCCAAACTTTATAAAATTAAGTTGATACAAGATTGGTTTGATCGGATTCCTAACTGATACAAACCATGCCAACCTGTGACGAAACCCAATACCAATACGCTCGGAACTCGTTACCTAAGATGCCAAACACCTAAAGTGGAAACCGCGACCCGTTGTCTATAAGCGAGACAAGAACCTTGGTATAATATGAAGACGCCACAATCGGGATGAAAGACCGATTGATAAGTCGAGATGAACGCCATAGAAATCAATCCGATAAGTTCTAGTTAGTTCTTGAAGAACTAAGAGAGGAGCCTCTCAAAAGTGTTTGTAATGTTCTAAGATGTATGTTCTGCCTCTATTCTAAACCCTAGGAGCTTTATACTAGGGTTACAATTCGTGAAAATACAAGTCTAAAACAACATCACTTCAATAAGTGTGTAAAAAATAACAAACAAGACATGATGGTCGGCATGGGATACACGGCTGTGTACTTTGACCGTGTACTTTGGCCGTGTATGATTCTGTTGAAATTCTTGTCTCCTTACACGGCCGTGCCTTTTAGCTGTGTGTTTGGTCGTGTATGATTCTGTGCAATCTTGAAATTCCTACACGACCGTGCCTTGAAAATACACGCCCTCTTCATCCCGTGTCCGGTGTGACTTGTACAAGAGCAAGGGTCTTCCCATGGTTGTTCCAATCCTTTCCAACTTCATGATTGCTCCAATCCTTTCCGGCTTCATGGACATCCTTTATCAACTCGTTAAGTGCTTCCTTGAGTCATTTCGCTTGACTTCTTGTGATCGGTCCAGGCGGCACTTCAAGAGGATCCACATTTCTTCTTCCGGCTTGGCTCTCATCATGGATCTCATCATTCCCCTCCTCTTGAAAAAGATTTGTCCTCAAATCATCACCTACATCAAAAGGACTCAGATCAGTAACATTAAATGTGGCACTTACTTGATACTCACCAGGCAAATCTATCTTGTATGCATTATTGTTGATGCACTCAAGAATTTAAAACGATCCATCACCTCTAGGAAGTAGTTTAGATCGACGCTGCACGGGAAACCGCTCTTTGCGCATGTGAACCCAAACCCAATCTTCAGGTTCAAAAACAGCTTGTCGACGACCTTTGTTGGCTTGTTTCACATATTGCTCTGTTCTTCGCTTAATGTTCGGCCTTGCCTTCTCATGGATCTGTTTAACAAATTCTGCTTTCTTCTTGCCATCTAGATTAACATACTCAGAAATAGGTAAAGGTGATTAATCCAAAGGAGTTAGTGGATTAAAACCATACACAATTTCAAAAGGAGTAAATTTAGTAGTGGAATGCACTGTACAGTTATAGGCAAATTCAACATGCGGCAAACAATCCTCCCAACTTTTAATATTCTTTTTAATTACATCCCTCAACAAAGTAGATAAAGTTCGATTCACTACCTCAGTTTGACCATCAGTCTGTGGATGACAAGTAGTAGAAAACAATAACCTAGTTCCTAACTTAGCCCACAAGGTCTTCCAAAAGTAGCTCAAGAACTTAGCATCCCTATCCGATACGATTGTTCTAGGCATACCATGCAATCTCACAACTTCCCTAAAGAATAAATTAGCAATATTACAAGCATCATCCGTTTTGTGATAAGGAATGAAATGTGCCATCTTAGAGAATCTATCAACAACTACAAAAATAGAATCCCGACCATGTCTAGACCTAGGTAATCCTAACACAAAATCTATAGAAATATCTACCCAAGGTTTATGAGGAATGGGAAGTGGGGTGTAAAGCCCTTGAGGTTGGACTCTAGATTTCGCTTGCTTACACGTGACACATCGCTTACAAATCCTCTCAACATCTCGTTTCATGTGAGGCCAATATAAGTGTTCCTGCAATACCCCTAAGGTTTTAGCTACTCTAAAATGTCCCATTAAACCTCCTCCATGAGACTCCCTCACTAGTAATTCTCTTAAAGAGCAAATTGGAATGCACAGTTTACTCTCCCTAAACTAGAATCCTTCATGTTTATAAAGTTTACCGTGCCCACTCTTCTCATAATGCACATAATCCTCACAAAAATCTCGATTAGCAGCATATAAACTTCTTAATGTGCTAAAAACCAAGCAGTCTAGAACTAAGAGTAGAAATAAGAGTATACCTTCTAGAAAGTGCATTAGCAACGACATTCTCTTTACCTTGCTTGTAGTGGATAACATATGGAAATGTTTTGATGAAATCCACCCAACGAGCATGCCTTTTGTTTAGCTTGTGTTGCCCCTTCAAGTACTTCAAGGATTCATGATCAGTGTGGATCACGAACTCTTTTGGCCAAAGGTAGTGTTGCCAAGTCTCTAGGGCTCGAACCAATGCATATAACTCCTTGTCGTAAGTAGGGTAGTTTAAGGTTGCCCCACTTAGCTTCTCGCTAAAGAATGCAATCGGTCTTCTCTCCTGCATAAGCACTGCTCCAATACCTAATCCTGAAGCATCACACTCAATTTCAAACGTTTTAGCAAAGTTAGGTAAAGCAAGTAATGGTGCCTAAGTCAACTTATTTTTAAACGTCTGAAAGGCCTTCTCTTGTTGCTCTTCCCATCTGAACCCTACGTTCTTCTTAATTACCTCAGTGAGTGGTTCTGCAATGGTGCTGAAATCCTTCACAAATCTCCTGTAAAAGGTTGCTAGTCCATGGAAACTCCGCACATTACTTACATTAGTTAGACTAGGCCATTCTTTGATCACACGAATCTTTTCTTCATCAACCTGTATTCCCTGTGCACTAACAACAAAACCAAGAAACACAAGTTTGTCTGTGCAAAAAGTGCACTTTTTGAGGTTAGCATATAATTGCTCCTTTCGAAGCACCTCTAAAACATCCCTCAAGTAAGATATATGATCTTCCAAACTCTTGCTATAAATGAGAATATCATCAAAATAGACAACCACAAATTTTCCAATAAAAGTCCTCAAAACATGGTTCATAAGTCTCATAAAAGTACTAGGTGCGTTAGTTAAACCGAAAGGCATTACTAACTACTCATACAATCCATATTTTTTCTTAAATGCGGTTTTCCATTCATCACCTTCTTTCATTCTAATTTGGTGATATCCACTTTTCAGATCAATTTTGGAAAAGACACTAGACCCATGTAACTCATCTAACATGTCATCTAAGTGAGGAATGGGATGACGATACTTTACCGTGATGTTGTTGATGGCGCAGCAGTCAACACACATTCTCCATGACCCATCCTTCTTAGGCACCAAAATCACAGGCACTGTACATGGACTCATGCTTTCTCTCACGTACCCCTTCTCCATTAGTTCATTGATAAGAGTAAATTAACACTTGTAAATCATGGGCATTAATGATGAATTTGTGTAGTCTTTTGAATAAAATCAATGCGGATTTGGTACTTAACAGATAAATATATCAGTTTCAGGGTATAATACCAAAGAAAAGGAGAAAGATAACAAAAGGAGCATGATTGAAGCTTAAAAGATCAAGTTAAAGCTATTTATGGACAACACAGGGAAGCCATGCCCATGCAATGAATTGTAGGCACACCTGAAGATGAAACTTGTCACTTGGAAAGGAAGCACGACTTGTGATAGGGGTGTTGATGCGAACCCTAGGTATATTAAACCTAGAACCCGTCGATCGTGATTTGAAATCGGATCCCCAAGAATCGTCTTGAACAAGCGATGAACGGAACTAGACCCCAACCACACCTGGTGATTGAAACCTAAGTTATCAAGATGATTTCCCCAAGCGTTTAGATTGAAGAAATCGAAAGAGTTCTTTTGAAAAGAACAAAGAGAGAGAAAACCCTCAAAATATGCATTCAAATCTGTAAAAATCGTCGCCCTAGCGTTTTTGACAAGAGGGTATTTATACTCCCTCGTACAATGTCTTGAAAAAGAAAATACGCGGAAAGAAATAATAAGATACACATAGTACAAGGTTTAATACACGGCCGTGTCTCCAAGCCGTATATGACACTGAGCATGCGGCGAACAAGGTACATGGTCTCACACAACCCGTGTCTCCAAACCGTGTATGACACTGTGTATATGAAGAGCACAGTACACGGTTTCATACACGCCCGTGCCTTTTGGCCGTGTATTCTTCTGTGAGAATTCTAGACACACGGTTGTACCGCTGGTCGTGCTGTTAAGCCGTGTAAGGATACACGGTCGTGATACACGACCGTGTATGGAGGCCGTGTATGATCCCGTGGATTCCTTAATAAAGCTCGGTTCCTTCTCTTGCAGCTCCATCACTAATCCTTGCAAAGCTTCTCTCATCCGCTTAGCTCTAGCTCTTGTCATTGGACCTCCACTACCATGTAACGGGTCATTGGACTTTGACTCTTGAACTCTTGATGCTAGCTGATCTCCATTATTCCCTCCTTCCTCGAAAAGATTCGTCCTCGAATAACCTGCATCATATAGAGTAAGATCAGAAACATTAAAAGTTGCGCTTACATTACCATAGTGACTTGGTAAGTCAATCTTGTAAGCATTATCATTGATGCGCTCCAACACTTGGAATGGTCCATCTCCCCTAGGGTGCAACTTAGACTTTCGCTGTTCGGCAAATCGCTCCTTTCTCAGATGCACCCACACCTAATCTCCTGGATGAAAAACAACCTTCACACGACCCTTATTGGCCTGGCGAGCATAATGCTCATTCTTCTTCTCAATGTGAGCCCGAACCTGAGCATGCAATTCCCGCACAAATTCTGCCTTTTTTGTGATCTTGTTGATTGCTCGACAGTCAACACACATCCGCCATGTTCCATCCTTCTTGGGAACCAGGATGACAGGAACTGAGCATGGACTGAGGCTTTCTCTCATAAACCCCTTCTCGATAAGATCATTAACCTGCCTTTGAATCTCTTTAGTTTCCTCGGGATTGGCCCGATAAGCTGGCCGATTAGGAATGGAAACACCTGGGATAAAGTCAATCTGGTGCTCAATGCCTCTTAGTGGAGGCAATCCCCTTAGTACTTCCTCAGGAAACAAGTCCTCGTATTCCTGCAAAAGAGACACAACCACACTTGGCAACGAAGAGTTAAGGTTAGTAGTAGTAAAATACAAATCCTTGTACATAAGTACAAGTAGTTGTTTCCTGGCCACTATTGCACTCTTAACCTCACTTTTCCTTGCAACTCCACTCTCTCCTGCAATTCCCTCTCCACTCAGTGTGTTAAGCTCTTCACCCTCTCGGCTCACAAGTGTTTGCCTCTCACTCTTTCTTTCTTTTACACTCTTTTCTTGTCCACTCAAGTGTTTCTCTCTAAACTCTTTTGCTAACCTCACTTGATCCTCACAAGCCTCCCATGGTTTCTGAGGAGTTAGAACCACATTTCTCTTATTTAAGACAAAAGAGTAATGGTTCTTGTACCCATCATACATTACCCTCCTATCGAACTGCCATGGTCGCCCCAACAATATGTGACTAGCCTGCATGGGAACTACATCACACATCACCTCATCATGATAGCTCCCAATAGAGAATGAAATAAGAACCTGCCTGGTCACCTTCACTTCCCCACACTCATTCAACCACTGTAACCGGTATGGTTTCTGATGCTTCGAAGTTTTCTACCTCAACTTATCAACCAATAAGGTACTAGCAACATTAGTACAGCTACCACTATCAATGATCAAGCTGCATACCTTCTTCTGTACATGACACCGGGTGTGAAAAATATGCTCACGCTGAACCCCTTCGCCATCATCCTTAGGCTGAGTACTAAGGACTCGCCTAGTAACTAGCAATTCCCCACTTACGGGTCCCTCAACGTCCACATCACTACCATCCTCCAATGGTAGCATGTCATCATCACTGGAACTAATACTCTCCACATCTCCATTATCCCGAATGATCATGGCCCTTTGATTTGGACATTGAGATGCAATATGTCCAAACCCCTGACACCTGAAACATTTGACATCACGAGTTCTAGTGAATGGTTTAGTGTCAGATTTACCTTTAGAGGAAGTAACTGGACTCTTGGCCTTCACATCCTCTTTTGGTTTTGAGTCTGCAGTATTCTTCTTCCAATTTGACTTCCATGAAGAGTTAGAAGTCGCCCAAGATTTAGAATTCCCTTTATACTTCAACTGCTTCTCTACCTTGATCGCCTTATGCAACAATTCCTCAATATCCACATATTGTTGTAAGTCTACTACATCAGCGATCTCCCGATTCAACCCATTGATGAATCTAGCCATTGTAGCCTCATCTTCCTCATCCACGTTAGCTCTAATCATAGCTATCTCCATCTCCTTATAATAATCCTCCACACTCCTGGACCCTTGTGTCAACCCCTGTAATTTCCTATGCAAGTCCCTATAATAGTGACTAGGGATAAATCTCTTCTGCATAATTGTTTTCATCTCATTCCAAGTGCTAACAGGCCTCTCACCATACCTTCTCCTATTACGCACCAGCTGATCCCACCATACACTGGCATAATCAGAAAATTCAATTGCAGCTAACTTTATTTTCTTCTCCTCACTGTAATTATGGCAATCAAATACATGGTCCACTTTTCTCTCCCACTCCAAATACAGCTCTGGATCATTCTTCCCTTGAAAGGAAGGTATCTTCATCTTAATACTACCCAAATTACCATCTCGCCGTTGGGTATCTCTTCTCTCCCTCATGAAACCATATTCCCCTGAATCAGTATCCTCCTTCTCTTCTATACTCACTCCCCCTCTTGAATGCCTATTGGTTCTTCTCCCCACAACATTACTACCTGACGGTTCCCTACTCTGCTCCATCTTATCCAACCTCTCATGGACTTGCTCCATTTCAGCACTCAGCATTTTTCTCATCTCACCGAATAATGCCTCAAACATCAATTTACTATCTACGCCTCCCTTCTCTCCACTAGTAGGACTTTGACCAGACATATTGCTGCAACAAAAAGGTTAGAAATAACACAAAAAAAAAAATATAAACCTCACAATTCACTCCCTCACCTGTTTACACTCACAGATGTGGATTCACTCGTGTTTCGTTCAATAAATAATTGATCCTCTCAACTCGCTCTTATAGGCTCTTTGATCAGAACTCAATCAAAATTTCTTTAACATAAACCACTAAGGCAACTCAACCTTTCAAACAAACGTTTCCAATTCAACAGTCAATTAAGAAAAACACGGACAAGGACTCCAATAGGGACACAAGGAATACAATCGAATGAACGAGAATTATAGATACTGGATTACTGAAATGTTCTTCCTTTTTTTTTTTTATACGAATTTCCAGATGAACAACGAACAGGAACTATTCGAACGACTTGAATTCCTACGACAAATAAAACAATTTTTTTTTTCAATACGAATTTCTCTTCTTTTTTTTTTTTTATATGAATTTCCAGATGAACAACAAACAGGTAACTATTCGAACGACTTGAATTCCTACGACAAATAAAAACAATTTTTTTTATATAAAGAAGACAACGATAATTAATAGAAAAGGATAGAATTACTTGATTCAAGAAGCCGAAGCTCTGATACCAAATGATGCGAACCCTAGGTATATTAAACCTAGAACCCGTCGATCGTGATTTGAAATCGGATCCCCAAGAATCGTCTTGAACAAGCGATGAACGGAACTAGACCCCAACCACACCTGTTGATTGAAACCTAAGTTATCAAGATGATTTCCCCAAGCGTTTAGATTAAAGAAATCGAAAGAGTTCTTTTGCAAAGAACAAAGAGAGAGAAAACCCTCAAAATATGTATTCAAATCTGTAAAAATCGTCGCCCTAGCGTTTTTGACAAGAGGGTATTTATACTCCCTCGTACAATGTCTTGAAAAAGAAAATACGCGGAAAGAAATAATAAGATACGCATAGTACACGGTTTAATACACGGCCGTGTCTCCAAGCCGTGTATGACACTGAGCATGCAGCGAACAAGGTACACGGTCTCACACACGACCCGTGTCTCCAAACCGTGTATGATACTGTGTATATGAAGAGCACAGTACATGGTTTCATACACGCCCGTGCCTTTTGGCCGTGTATTCTTCTGTGAGAATTCTAGACACACGGTTGTACCGCTGGCCGTGCTGTTAAGCCGTGTAAGGATACACGGTCGTGATACACGACCGTGTATGGAGGCCGTGTATGATCCCGTGGATTCCTTAGTAAAGCTCGGTTCCTTCTCTTGTAGCTCCATCACTAATCCTTGCAAAGCTTCTCTCATCCGCTTAACTCTAGCTCTTGTCATTGGACCTCCACTACCATGTAACGGGTCATTGGACTTTGACTCTTGAACTCTTGATGCTAGCTGATCTCCATCAGGTGTGCTTGAAGCCGTAGCAGACGCTGTGAAGACGTAGAAAGCTCTAGAACTTGGCACGGTTTATAATCTAGCCGTGTTTCCAGCCGCGTTACTAGCCGTGCCAAACACTGAACAAGAATGAGGAATTACAGATTATCGACCAGAGGGAGACACTGTTGGAAATCTGGCCGTGTTGTTGAGTGTGTCAGGCGACTGTTATTCACTTGTCGAGATTCACTTGGAAAAGGAAAGATACAATTGTATCTTTCCAGCTGAAGAGGCTCGGCCATTCCTTAGGAAGTATAAATAGAACAACCCTAAGGAGAGAAAGGGGGGCGGCAGACAAGAGAACCTTAGAGAAGAGAAGTTGTTGCCATAATAGTTTACGGATTTGAAGCCAAGATATTTCGTGTTTGAATTTTCCTTATGGACTCAATTATTTTCTGTTTTGTTCTTTTTATTAGATTCATGAGTAGCTAATTGTTTCATACCCGATCCCTTGAGAAACTCCTGATTGTCATGTAACAAAATTGTTGATGTTCAATAATTAATTATAATCTTTGAGTTTATTCATGTTGCAATCATAGTTGTTCATCTTGATATATGCGCAGTATTAAGATGGGATTAGATCTCTGTTATTAAGATTGAGAAATCATTTAATAGAGTAGATCTGGCATGAATAATATGACCCCTTGTAATCCTAAAGATAGGTTATAGGAGGTTTTCTATATTAAACGAGGTCATTGTGGTCTAGTTTAATTGAGAGTCCCAGGATTTTATCGCAATCTTAATTATGTTAATTAAAGAGAGATCTTAATTGACTTAATTAAGATTAGAGATTATTGATCTTGAGAAAGACCCTAATCTAGTGTAAGAAACTCCGCAGATCAGAGATTGGGTATTAATCATTGGAATGTTTGGAATTGAATAAAAGTTGCATGAGAATTAGGGGTGGATCTTAGGTAGAGTATGTTTAGATCATCGAATTAATTAAGGGAGTGTTTGATTATATTTACTTTGTTCATTTTATTCATTTCTTTCAGATTTAAGCAATAATTAGGATAATTGAGATCATCAATAGTGAGAAGTTCAATAGTAGGATAATCGTTAGTACTAGTACTTATAAGTCTTCGTGGGATCGATACCTGTACTCCTATGCTATACTACTAATCGATAGGTACACTTGCCTGAGAACTAATCGTAAGCTAGGATTGAGTATAGGGTTAAACTTGTTAGAAGGGTCAGATCGCACATCAAGTTTTTGGCGCCGTTGCCGGGGACTTGTAATATTAGGAAAACTTGACGCCTATTACTTTAACTATAATGTTTTTTTTTTTTTTTAGTTATTTCCATTAACTTCATTCGTGCTTCCATTCAAATTTGTTGAGGAAACTAAGTTCATTGTTTGTCTGTCGCAGTTTATGACAAGGAGCTCTTCATCTAAGCTTCTTGACTTTGATCCTGAGATTGACCAAACTTTTAGAAGGCGATTGAGAGAAACTGGACCAATGGCAAATGAACGAAGGACGATGGTTGAATATGCTCGACCTACTCTGAGCAGCACTGGATCGTGTATTGTGCAACCAGCAATAGAGGCCAACAACTTCGAAATCAAGGCCTCTACAATGCATATGATTCACAACCAATGCTAGTTTGACGGTTTGTCTGACGAGGACCCTCATGCGCACATTTAGATGTTGGATATTTGCGCAACTGTCAAGCAAAACGGAGTATCTGAGGAAGCACTAAAATTGCGACTTTTCCCTTTTACTCTACGACGGAAAGCAAGGCAGTGGTTTAGTTCACTAAACCGAGATTCCATAACCACTTGGACCTAGATGGCGGAGACTTTCCTAGACTATTATTTCCTACCATAAAAAAACTGCCAAGTTGAGAAATGATATCACATCATTCACCCAACTAGATCACGAGCCCCTGCATGAAGCATGGATCAGATTCAAGGATCTTCTTAGGCGGTATCCACATCACCAAATGCCTAACTGGCTGCAAGTTTCCACCTTCTATAATGGGCTTGACTATGCAACTCGGCAGACTATTGATGCTGCTGCTGGGGGTACTCTGAATGTGAAGACACCGAAAGAGTCGTTGAGTTTGTTTAAGAACATGGCAAAAAATAATCACCAGTGGAGCCATGGTAGACAAAAGAACAGGGTAGCGGGCATTTATGAGGTCGATTTGATGACAACAATTGCAGCAAAAGTAGATGCGCTCGCTTCAAAAGTTGAAGGGATGGCTGTATCTCAACCACCCCAATACTGCTCAATTGAACCTCATTCTAACAATGCGTTGTCTGAATTGACAAAGCGTGTTGAGTATGTGGGAAATCCCACAAGATCACAGAGCAATCCCTATAGCAACACATATAATCCAGGGTGGCGTAATCATCCCAATTTCTCCTGGAGTAATCAGCAATCTCAAAGGGGTAATGCACCTGCTCCAAGATTCCAAAGACCAGCTCCACCTCCTTTCCAAGAAAAGAAATCTAGCCTTGAGGATATAATTGCGAAGTTCATTCAAGCGTCGGAGCAACGCCAGCAACCCACAGAGGCAGCTCTAAGAAATCATGAAGCCTCAATCCACAACTTGGAAAACCAGATGGGGCAGATCTCTAAAGCGCTTGCTGAGCGACTACAAGGGTCTCTTCCTAGAAATATAGAGACCAACCCAAGAGAACACGTGAAGGTGGTAATTCTTAGGAGTGGAAAGGAAGTGAAATCAGACAAGGTTGGGGAAACCCTTGTTAGTAGAAAGAAGGATGAGACTGTTGATAAAGGTGAGACCACTAATAAAGTAGAAAAAGAAAGAATTATAGAGGAAAGAGCAAAAGACTTGGAAGCTAAGAAGGCACCTATCGTCCAGCCCTATAAACCCCCATTGCCATATCCTGCTAGGCTGCGGAACGATAAGGATCGGGAACATTTTGGTATGTTTTTGGATTTATTCAAACAATTACATATCAACTTACCACTTGTGGAAGCCCTTTCTCAGATGCCCCGGTATGCTAAATTCTTGAAAGATTTACTATCTAATAAGAAGAAGATGGAAGAGATCTCCACTGCAACAATTGGTGTGAGTTGTTCTGCAATTTTACTAAACAAGCTTCCAAAGAAATTGAAAGATCCAGGGAGTTTCACCATACCATGTTTCATTGGTAATTTACCCATAGAAAAAGCATTAGCAGATCTGGGGGCTAGCATAAATTTGATGCCATATTCCCTCTTTCAAAAGCTGGGATTAGGGGAGCCCAAACCTACACGAATGAGCCTTCAATTGGCAGACCGATCAGTGAAGTTTCCTAGAGGGGTCATTGAAGATGTATTAGTAAAAGTAGAAACTTTCATCTTCCCGGTTGATTTTGTGATCCTGGACATGGAAATTGACACTGAAGTTCCTCTGATCTTAGGACGCCCCTTTTTAGCCACAGCCCGAGCAATCATTGATGTGGCTGAGGGTCGACTAGTGCTGCGCATTGGGGGAGACGAGTTAGTGATATAAATACCAGCTGTGATGAAGAAATCGATAAATTTTGATGATACTTGTTATGCAATTGATTTAACTGATACCATTGTGGAAGATATCCTATGCAAGGATCTATTAGAGTTGAGTTTGAGAGTATGCGATATTGAAGAGACAGAAGATTGTGCAATACAAGAAATGTTGACTCATCTTGATGGCAAGGATGAACTTGGGATAAAAATAGAGAGGGAGAATATTGATGCAGGAGATGTTACCAGATTGAAGCCCTCTATTGAAGATCCTCCAATTCTGGACCTGAAGCAACTCCCTAACAATCTGGAGTATGCTTTCTTAGAGAAGGATTCTCAGTTACTGGTCATCATTGTAGCCGGGCTAACCATTGTTCAGAAGGAAAAGCTCTTGAAGATCTTGAAGGAGCATAAGCGTGCCTTGGCATGGAAAATCGCAGATATCCAAGGGGTTAGTCCATCTTTTTGCACACACAAAATCCTAATGGAAGACAATTTCAAACCAGTGGTGCAAGCTCAAAGACGACTTAATCCAAACATGAAAGAGGTCGTTAAGAAAGAGGTAATCAAATTGTTAGATGCTGGGTTAATTTATCCCATTTTTTATAGTTCATGGGTAAGCCCCGTCCAGGTGGTGCCAAAGAAGGGGGGGATGACGGTGGTCCCAAATGAGAATAATGAGCTCATACCAATGAGGACGGTAACGGGATGGCGAGTCTGCATTGACTATCACAAATTAAATGAAGCCACTCGCAAGGACCATTTTCCTTTACCTTTTGTCGATCAGATGTTGGAGAGGCTTGCTGGACATATGTTTTACTGTTTTCTAGATGGGATGTCGGGATACTACCAGATTCAGATTGCCCCTGAAGATCAAGAGAAAACTACCTTCACATGTCCCTATGGCACATTTTCTTATAAGGGGATGCCCTTTGGATTATGTAATGCATCGGCCACCTTTCAGCGGTGTATGTTAGCAATTTTCAAAGATCTGGTTGAAGATATTATGGAAGTATTCATGGATGACTTTTCCGTGTTTGGGGATTCGCTTGATTCTTGCTTACAGAATTTGGAAAGGGTGCTCATACGTTGTGAAGAAACTAACTTAGTTTTGAATTGGGAGCAGTGTCACTTCATGGTGACTGAAGGTATTGTCTTGGGACACAAAATATCTCAGCAGGGGATTGAAGTAGACAACGCCAAGGTTAATACTATAGCCAAACTTCCCCCACCCTCTTCAGTTAAAGCTATTCGGAGTTTTCTGGGACATGCTGGATTCTATAGACGATTCATCAAGGATTTTGCCAAAATTGCTCGTCCTCTCACCAGGTTGCTGGAGAAGAACATCGCCTTTGATTTCAATGATGAATGTCTCCAAGCCTTTGAGGCGCTGAAGGAGAAACTGACCGAAGCTCCTATCATGGTGGCTCCAGATTGGAACCTACCATTTGAACTGATGTGTGATGCCAGCGACTATGCTATAGGAGCTGTCCTGGGTCAAAGAAAGGATAAGTATTTCCAACCGATATACTATGCCAGCAAAACTCTAACCGGTGCTCAAGAGAATTATACCACTACTGAGAAGGAGTTATTGGCAGTTGTGTTCACTTTTGATAAATTTCGATCTTATCTTGTTCTTTCTAAGGTGATAGTGTATACTGACCACTCCACATTGAGATATTTAATGACCAAGATGGATGCAAAACCCCGCCTCATCAGGCGGATACTCTTATTGCAAGAATTTAACCTTGAGATCAGAGACAAGAAGGGAATAGAAAACCTCGCAGCGGATCATCTATCTCGATTGGAGAACCCATGTGTGGAGCAACTGAGGAAAGAAGATATTAATGATAGATTTCCTGAGGAGAATTTGTATTCTGTCAACAAAGTCAGCAGTTTGGAGTTCCCAAGGTTTGTAGACATAGCCAACTATCTAGTGGCTAAGGTCCTTCCACAGGACATGTCAAAGCAACAGAAAAAGAAGTTCTTTACGGACCTGAAGTATTACTATTGGGAAGACCCCTACTTGTTCAGGTATTGCTCAGACCAAATGATCAGGCGTTGTATCTCACATGAGGAAGGACGGGAGATCTTGAACCATTGCCATAGTGGACCCACTGGAGGACACCACGGTGCTAATAGGACAGGCCACAAAGTGCTAGAAGTTGGTTTTTATTGGCCGTCGGTATTCAAGGATGCCCAAAGTTTTGTAGCTCAGTGCGATCGATGCCAGAGAGATGGCAATATTTCAAGAAGGGACGAAATGCCACATCACTATATTCTGGAGTGCGAGATGTTTGATGTATGGGGTATTGATTTTATAGGGCCATTTCCTCCTTCATATGGAAACAAGTATATATTAGTAGCAGTCGATTATTTGTCTAAGTGGGCTGAAGCACAAGCTCTACCAACAAATGACGCTAAAGTTGTTGTCAAGTTCCTCAAGAAGCTCTTTTGCCGTTTTGGGGTGCCTCGAGCACTAATTAATGATTGGGGTACACATTTTTGCAACTCTCAGATTGAAAAAGTCTTAAAAAGATATGGAGTGACTCACCGTCTCACCACTCCTTATCATCCACAGACAGGTGGGCAAGTAGAGTTGACAAATAAAGAGCTAAAGCGCATCTTAATGAGATCAACTCTCCAGCATGGGCGAGATTGGGCAGACAGGTTAGACGATGCGTTATGGGCTTATAGGACGGCCTACAAAACACCACTTGATACAACTCCATTCCGGTTAGTATATGGGAAAGCGTGTCACTTACCAGTTGAGATTCAGCATCGAGCGTTCTAGGCAATCAAGACTATCAACCTCGATCTCGACAAGTCAGGAGCTCATAGAAAAAGGCATATTAATGAGCTTGATGAGTTAAGACTTATGGCCTATGATAATGCTAGTTTCTCTAAGGAGAGAGCCAAAGCATATCATGACGTAAGGTTGCGCCAGCACAAGCAATTTGAGGAAAGAGATATGGTATTGCTATTCAACTCTAGGTTAAAACTTTTTCCTGGGAAACTCAAATCAAAATGGTTAGGTCCTTTTCGGGTAAAGAACATTTTCCCTTATGGCACGGTGGAGTTAGAATACCCTAAAAAAGGGTATTTTCAAGGTCAATGGACAGAGACTTAAACATTACTTAGGAGATAAGCGAGTCTTTGAAGAAAGAGTGGAGCTGACCCTTATTTGAATCCATAACTGACCTTTTTCTATTCCTTAGGTCGAGCCAACGACGTTAAATAAAAGCGCTGGCTGGGAGGCAACCCATGCATCTACTAGGTTAGTTTTCCTTTTTACTGTCATCATCAATACATTTGTGAGTGGTGGTTTCGCAGGTAAGATTTTAACAAAGAGGGTATGATATGGTCTAAGCCACACCTAAGTGTACGGGCACTTGTCAAAGGTGTTTCATTTTTGGGGATGACACGGGTATAGGAATGGCCAAGTTACAAGTCGTGCCTCAAGGTAAGATTTTTCCAAGTTCTTTTATACAGGAGCAGTGCATGACACGGCTTATAACACTCCCAGTTTTGAGACTGTGTCGTCAATAGCCCTTAGGGTTCGAGATAGCCGTGCCTCACGGTAAGATTTTTCCAAGTTCTTTTATACAGGAGCAGTGCATGACACATCTTATAACACGCCCATTTTTAAGACCGTGTCGTCATTAGCCTTTAGGGTTCTCGATTTTCATAAATAAGATGCCTTGCAATCCACTTCTCTCCTCATTCCCACATTACTTCTCTCCGCATCTTCGTTTTTTTTTTTCTTTCCTCTCTGTTGTTTCAACTAGGTGAAGAACATCTTTCATCAATCTTTGGAGATTTCTTAAGCGTAGTGTATTCAAGATGCTTAGGACGAAAACGGTGGTGCGTAAGAATGCTCAACCTCGTTCAACTGGGGGTTCCTCTAGGACTTCGAGACGCTATCCTCCTAACTTGAGGAGGGAGGATGAAGGTAAGTATGACACGGTGCGAGAAAGGAAGGTATTCATGCCTAATGTAGTAGTCGATTGGGATGTGCTGGCTCGGTATGGGTTGGTGGAACGATTTGATCAATTTTTGAACGATCCAGCTTGGAGAGCACTTCTGAGCATTGAGGAGGACGTGTATTCTTCGCTGAGCTATGATTTCGTCGCCACATTCAAGCTTAGTTTCGGCCGGCATACCCAGCTTGATAACGTGGTCTCCTTTTACTGCCAAGGGAGTTACCACCGTGTTGAAATGAGAGACTTCATCAAGTGCCTGGGTATTTACGACAATGAGTTTATCGACTCCAATGAATTCTCGCAGCTTCCAGATGCCTTTCCTAGGGGCCTACTACAGTATCGAGTGTGGAACAGTATGGGTGATGGTGGATATGATCCCTCCAAATCTAAGGGAAGCCATTTAAGGGATCCTATCGTGCGTATACTTCATTACATTCTGACCCGTTCAACCACTGGTAGAGGTGATTCTCAGGGGGTTGTGAATGCTTCGAACCTGTACCAGCTGTGGAGTATGATCACGGGTACCCGAGTTAATGTTGAATTAGCAGCTGTTTGGTGTTTGAAAAAACAATGTGATTTGGGGCATCACAAGGTTTTTGTCGGTTCCTGGATTACCCGTATTTTGAAAAATTATGGTGTCTTTCCAACACGGGTTCCCCGAGATAGTTGTGGAAGGAGTACCTCTCTCCCCGAGAGCGTTTTGCGGAGGTAGAAGTTTCACATACAGGACGCATCTGACGAACAGCAAGAGCTGGAGATAGAACCCGAGCAGGATGAAGAGCAAAAGTAGGCCGGACCAAACCAGGAGCTAGCAGATTCTGTGAAGAGATTAACTGCGGATTTGGAAGAAATTAAGAGAGAACAAGCCAGGCAGTCAAAGCGGGTGAAGGGCTTGAAGAGTTATTTGGTCATGTGTTTATCCCGTATTGGTGAGAAATTGGGGGTAGATCTTCCCCCATGTTGTGGCTCTAGCGATGAGGACATAGCATCACCAGCTACTCGGGTTGTTTCTGGAGGAGATCGTCACTCGAGCGGTGCATATGTTCCCGGTTTTCATTTTGGAGAATCCTCGGGTGCAGCTTTCAGGGCACAACATGAAAGTCCCGCAGTTGCTACTGCTGAAGCGAGCAATCAGCAGGATACTGAGGTGATTGGATCTGATTCTCCTCGCCGATCGGGCACTGTACCGTTGCCATCTGATGATGACTGCAGTAGCTGATCTCACGAGTGGATAGATGGAAGTTGGACCCGGGAGATTTGGACCATTATGCAGAACAACCGTTTTACTTTTATTCTTATTGTCCTAATTTGTTTAATTCTGGAAGACTGACCAACCACTAATGTTTGAAATAGAAAATGCTGATGATAGTTAGCTTTATTTTCAATCGATTATTAGTTTCTTTTGTTTTGTTTTGTTTTTTTTTTTGTGAGATACAGGCTTTCAAAGTACACTAACCCGTTACGTTTAGCAGGAGTTCTCATGACTCTACTTGAGCGTCGCTTGACTCTCTGTTAAAGATCCGTGTTGTAAGAGAATTCAGGGAAGTTTTTCATTTTCCTTTTGTTTTCTTTTTGCTTTTATTCTTTGCCTCCCTTTATGCATTTCATGAGGACATTGGGGACAATGTCTATTATAAGTGTGGGGAAGGGGGTTAGGAAAACGAAACTAGGATACAAGGGTTGTGCAATCAAAAATGTAATTTCCTCTTAATTAAGGTATAATCGATGATGACTTTTGACAATCAAGGACTGCTGAGATTTTTTTATACCCCCGTGGAACATCTTTAACAATTTTTATTCTCTTATCATGTATTAGAGATACGTTGCTAAAATTACAAGATGAAATCCAAGTGAAGTAAACTTACTTATCATTTAACCTTTACTTTCGGGAAGTGCGATTGGATTAAGGTCACTAGTGAGTTTAGTATGCTCTTCTTTTTGCTCAGTAGGTAAGCTATACAACTTGGAGTGAAGGAGTAAATGATACTTGTAACTTGGTGATTCCTTTTCGAAGAAGTTTAAAAAAAAAAAAAAAAAACAATGGGAGTAAGGGAAGAATATATTAATATGTAAATAGTTCAAAAGTGGGCCTCATAGACTCGAGTAATTAAGCCTGAGAGATGCCTGTTTAAGGAATAACATCTATTGACTCGGGTGACGAACTTGGGATCAATGGCTGAAAGCTCGCTATAAGGGTCGTGAGAAAAGTTCGAGAAAACTGAACTTAAAAGAGCTTATATGAATGATAGTGATTGATTGAGATGGTAGAGGTTCGAAGGGGTATTTTTAAACCTAGTAGCCTAAGATCACCTGGTCTGGGACTTACTGACCAAGGAAACCATCTTAATTAATTAATTAATTAATTGAATGAGTTAATTGGACTCGAACAAGTAAATCCTAGGGACGCCTTCTACGATGAGGGAATAACGTCTGTTAACTCGAGTGATGAACTCGGGATTATCGATCGAAAGTTCGTTACATGGGTCGATTAACTTAGTTAAGTTCATTAATGGTAAACTCCCAAAATTAACTTAAGAATTGGATGAAACAGAAAAGGAAGAGCTAGGGGACAAGTAGATACAACATGCCTTTAGTCCCTGTTGTGTTGCTTACAATCGTGATTAAAAGGATTATATACTTTATTTTACTATTCTCGATCTTGTGGCAATTTTGACTTTGGGAATTTTAGTTTAAATGATAAGGGTAATAGTTTAATTTACTTGGATTAGCTTTAGGAATTTTAGTATTTGTATTTTGTATACAACTAACGGTAAGATTGAGTAAAAATTATCAATAATTGAGGTGTAGCATGAAATCGATGATGCTGAAATATCTTCTCGATTGCTAGAACTTATGAGAACTTGTCCCTTAGGTTTTCTATAATCCGTATTTGCTTGAGGACAAGAAAAAGCTTAAGTGTGGGGAAATTTGATAAGAGTAAATTAACCCTTGTAAATTATGGGCATTAATGATGAATTTGTGTAGTTTTTTGAATAAAATCAATGCGGATTCGGTACATAACAGATAAATATATCAGTTTCAGGGTATAATACCAAAGAGAAGGAGAAAGATAACAAAAGGAGCATGATTGAAGCTTAAAATATCAAGTTAAAGCTATTTATAGACAACACAGGGAAGCTACGCCCGTGCCATGAACCGTGGGCACACTTGAAGATGAAACTTGTCACTTGGAAAGGAAGCACGGCTTGTGATAGGGGTGTGCTTGAAGCCATGGCAGATGTTGCGAAGACGTGGAAAGCTGTAGAACTTGGCACAGTTTATAATCTAGCCGTGTTTCCAACCGCGTTACTAGTCGTGTTACTAGCCGTTCCAAACACTGAACAAGAATGAGGAATCACAGATTATCGACCAGAGGGAGACACGATTAGAAATCTGGCCGTGTTGTTGGGTATGTTAGGCGATTGTTATTCACTTGTCGAGATTCACTTGGAAAAGGAAAGATACGATTGTATCTTTCCAGCTGAAGAGGCTCGGCCACTCCTTAGGAAGTATAAATAGAAGAACCCTAAGGAGAGAAAAGGGGGCGGTAGACAAGAGAACCTTAGAGAAGAGAAGTTGTTGCCATAATAGTTTTCGGATTAGAAGCCAAGATATTTCGTGTTTGAATTTTCTTTATGGACTCAATTATTTTCTGTTTTGTTCTTTTTATTAGATTCATGTGTAGCTAATTGTTTCATACCTGATCCCTTGAGAAACCCCTGATTGTCATGTAACAAAATTGTTGATGTTCAATAATTAATTATAATCTTTGAGTTTATTCATGTTGCAATCATAGTTGTTCATCTTGATATATATGCAGTATTAGGATGGGATTAGATCTCTATTATTAAGATTGAGAAATCATTTAATAGAGTAGATCTGGCATGAATAATATGACCCCTTGTAATCCTAGATATAGGTTATAGGAGGTTTTCTGTATTGAACGAGGTCATTGTGGTCTAGTTCAATTGAGAGTCCTAGGATTTTATTGCAATCTTAATTATGTTAATTAAAGAGAGATCTTAATTGACTTAATTAGGATTAGAGATTACTGATCTTGAGAAAGACCTTAATCTAGTGTAAGAAACTCCGCAGATCAGAGATTGGGTATTAATCATTGGAATGTTAGGAATTGAATAAAAGTTGCATGAGAATTAGGGGTGGATCTTGGGTAGAGTATGTTTAGATCATCGAATTAATTAAGGGAGTGTTTGATTATATTTACTTTGTTCATTTTATTTGTTTCTTTCAGATTTAAGCAATAATTAGGATAATTGAGATCATCAATAGTGAGAAGTTAAATAGTAAGATAATCGTTAGTACTAGTACTTATAAGTCTTCATGGGATCGATACCTGTACTCCTATGTTATATTACTAATCGATAGGTACACTTGCTTGAGAACTGATCGTAAGCTAGGATTGAGTAAAGGGTTAAACTTGTTAGAACGGTCAGATCGCACATCATTCATCGACTTGCCGTTGGAGTTCCTTTGTCTCCTCTGGATTGCTCCTATAAGCTGGCTTGTTTGGAATCGATGCTCCGAATACAAGGTCAATCTGGTGCTTAATACCACGAATAGGTGGTAATCCCTTTGGAATCTCCTCAGGGAAGACATCTTCAAAGTCCTGCACAAGAGACACAACTACATTAGGCAAAGAATTAGATAATTCGTTAGTAGTCAAACATGTTTCTTTAAAAACCAGCAACAACATAGGTTGCTTCATCACTAACACTCTCCTCACTCCACTCGCTCTTGCCACACAACTTTCCTTTTGCAAGGCTGCCCTCTCCTTTTCACTCACCACTAAAGTTGATTCCCATTCAACTTGGTCTCTCACACTCTTTCCAGCCTTCCTCTCTTTTTCCTTTTGATATTGACTTTTGTATTCTTTTTCTTTCTCATTGTCTTTTGCTCTTTCACTCTCCCTCTGCTTTTCACTCACCTTATGTTTTGCAAAAGACTGTTGTAGCTGCAACGGATCCTCATACACTTGCTTAGGTGTTAAAGGTTTAAGATTAAAGCTTTTTCCTTGGTGAACAAGCGTATACTTGTTAGAAAAGCCATCATGAACAACCTTCCTATCAAATTGCCATGGCCTCCCCAACAACACATGACATGCTTGCATTGGCACTACATCACATAACACCTCATCCTCATACCTACCAATGCGAAAACCAATCAATGCTTGCTTACTCACCTTAGTCTCACCACTATCATTCAACCACTGCAATTTATATGGACTAGGGTGTCTAACAGTTTTGAGCCCCAGCCTCTCAACAATAAAGTTACTCACTACATTGGTGCAACTTCCTCCATCAATGATCAAGCTGCAAATATGATCTCCTAGATAACATCTAGTATCAAATATATTCTCCCTTTGCAGCTCCTCTTCTTCCTTTACCTGCACATTTAAAGCTCGCTTCACTACTGCCACTAGCCTTCCCATTGCAGGCTCCTCTTCATCACTAGCGTCCTCTAATGGAGACATATCCTCTTCTTCACTATCCCCCTCAGTCTCATACTCACCATCATCACGTAAAATCATCACACGCCTATTTGGACATTGACTAGCAATATGGCCTCTACCTTGGCATTTAAAACATCTAATGTTACGATTTCTAGGAGTAGAAGAATCAAGGTTACCTTAGTTACTAGGAGTAGAACCCGCTTGCCTCAGCTCCCCTTTTGGTTTGGTGGGTAAAGGCTTTTCTTTCTTCTTCCATTGATTAGTCTTCCAAGTGGATGGACCAGTACCCTGTTGAAACCGTGCATTACTACTACCTTTCCTCCTATGTTGGTTCTCAACCTTTATAGCCATATGGACCATATCCTCCAATTCTACATAATGCTGCAATTCAACAACATTTTGGATTTCTCTATTCAACCCAGCAAGAAACCTAGCCATGGTAGCCTCTCTATCCTCCTCTACATTCGCCCTAATCATAGTGACTTCCATCTCCTTGCAATACTCATCCACACTTCGGCTTCCTTGCCTCAGAGTTTGCAACTTGTTGTGCAATTCACAATAGTAATACGCAGGCACAAACTGCTTCTTCATCACCCTTTTCATCTCTTCCTAAGACTCAATAGGTGGCTCGCCACTCCTCCTTCTATTCAACATTAATTGATCCTACCACACTATAGCATAATCCGAAAATTCAATGGCAGCAGGTTTTACTTTCTTTCTCCCACTATAGTTATAACAATCAAACACCATCTCCACCTTTTTCTCCCACTCTAAGTACGCCTCGGGATCATTCTTCCCTTGGAACGGAGGAATCTTCATCTTTATGCTACTCAATTGATCATCCTCTCTATTCCTATCACCTCTATCTTCCTAATCCCTAGTTCTTCTGTTCCGACCACTATATCCTCTATAACTCTCGACAGAAGGCTCATCAAACCCATGATTCGACAATTCATCTCCACCCCTTTGTACTCTCCTAGAACAACTCTCCCTCTTACGCCCTTGGAAGACGTTTGTAGATTGTTCTAGTCTTTGCTCTACCGTCTCATGAATTTGTTCCATTCCCTCCTAAAACATTCTTCATCTCACCCCTCAACGCCTCAATCACTAACCTAGCATTAAACCTTCCCCTCTCACCTTCAGGAGAATGTTGCCTCGACATTGTTCCTGCAAAAAAGATTAGTACTAACACAAATATATATATAATTAAACCTCACGATACACTCTCTTACGTGTTTCACTCAAATGATGATATCACACAGTCACTCGTGTATTCTCACAAACAACGATGATATCAACTCGCCAATTCCTCTTCTCAATTCTCTTGGAACTAACCCAAACTACACCAATTCCCTTCCGTAGAATTCAAACCAACTCTAGGGTTCGTAAATTTTCCTCTTTTCTTCTATTCGAATTTCTTTTTTTTTTTTTTGTCTTTATTGTTGCTCTTGATCACGTTTCTCTTTTCTTTTCTTTTTTTGTGTCGTGATTCTTCCTCTTTTTTTTTTTTGTAACAAATTGACTAGTAGATACTATACTTTCAATAAACAATCAATACTATGAAATTGAATGCTAACAATGGATATGAACGATTGGAGTTAGGGTTTTGATGTTACCTTCCTCAAACCGAACTGATGTTTTGATAAACCTAAGCTTTGATACCAAACTGATACGAGATCGGTTTGATTGGATTCCTAACTGATACAAACCATGCCAACCTGTGACGAAACCCAATACCAATACGTTCGGAACTCGTTACCTAAGATGCCAAACACCTAAAGTGGAAACCGTGACCCGTTGTCTATAAGCGAGACAAGAACCTTGGTATAATATGAAGACACCACAATCGGGATGAAAGACCGATTGATAAGTCGGCATGAAAGACCGGTTGATAAGTCGGGATGAACGCCACGGAAATCAATCCGATAAGTTCTAGTTAGTTCTTGAAGAACCAAGAGAGGAGCCTCTCAAAAGTGTTTGTAATGTTCTAAGATGTATGTCCTGCCTCTATTCTAAACCCTAAGAGCTTTATACTAAGGTTACAATTCGTGAAAATACAAGTCCAAAACGATGTCACTTCAAAAAGTGCGTAAAAAATAACAAACAAGACATGATGGCCGGCATAGGATACACGACCGTGTACTTTGACCGTGTACTTTGGCCGTGTATGATTCTGTGGAAATTCTTGTCACCTTACACGGCCGTGCCTTTTAGCTGTGTGTCTGGCCGTGTATGATTCTGTGCAATCTTGAAATTCCTACACAGTCGTGCCTTGAAAATACACGCCCTCTTCATCCCGTGTCCGGTGTGACTTGTACAAGAGCAAGGGTCTTCCCATGATTGTTCCAATCCTTTCCAACTTCATGATTGTTCCAATCCTTTCCGGCTTCATGGACATCCTTTATCAACCCGTTAAGTGCTTCCTTGAGCCGTTTCGCTTGACTTCTTGTGATCGGTCCAGGCGGCACTTCAAGAGGATCCACATTTCTTCTTCCGGCTTGGCTCTCATCATGGATCTCATCATAAGTAGTAAAATAAACTCTATTCATAACTTACTCTTGCCTAAATTGATAATCAACTTCCAAAAAGCGACTAGATAATAAACTGTAATTCATAAACTAGCTATCCTATTTCTCAATTTAATTATCATCTACCAACAAGTCAATAACAAAATAAACCATCATTCAAAAACTACTTTCTTCCCCACTTTCATCATCCTCTTCAAAAAGGTTATCAATCAAGAATATCTGGAAGCTTAGAAACATACACGGCCAGATACACGGTCAGAAGGCACAGCCATGTATTGTGTTAGATTACTTCCAGAAACATACACGGCTGGATACACAGTCAGAAGGCACGACCGTGTGTTGCGTTAGGTACCTCCCAGAAACATACACGGCCGGATAAATGGACAGAAGGCACGACCGTATGTTTTGTCAGGTACATCCCAGAAACACATACGGCCAGATACACGAACAGAAGGCACAGTCGTGTATTGTGTCAGGTAGCTACCAGAAACATACACGGCCCGATACACGGCTAGAAGGCACTGCCGTGTAACACAGTCGTGAATATTTAGATATTTGTTTCATGACATTATTTGTAAATATGGCATGCATATTTTGTATTGTATATTTTGGTAAAGGAAGATTTATTTTCCTAGTTTGTAAGATATAGTTGCTTAGAAAGATATCCTCCTACTGTATATATATACTTGAACATGAATTATAAAGGGGCATTCAGCCAAAGTTTCTCAAAAGTTGTTATGGTATCAGAGCCACACAATTGAGTATTGTGCTGAATCCATAGTTCTCTTTTTTAGTCTTGGAATTACTGGTTTGTTCTTGGTTTTATTTTTGGCTTTAGGTTGATTAATTCCAATCAAAAATTTTTTGATAATCAAGTTGTGAGTGACAATTCGGTTTAGAATGTCGTTTGAGAAAACACATGAAATCTTAGCTATTAGATTTACGGGAAAGAATTATGCTGCATGGGAATTTCAGTTCAAGATGTTTTTGAAAGGGAAGGAGCTTTAGGGTCATATTGACGGGTCTTCTCTAACTCCTACAGAGTCGAAAAATCGTAGTCAATGGGAGGCAAAGGATGCATGAATTGTTTCTTGGATTTTGGGATCTAGTGAGGCTCACATGGTGAACAATTTACGATTCTTTGGCACAGCAAAAGAAATGTGGGAATACTTGAAGCTCGTCTACAATCAAGATAATACTGCAAGACGTTTCCAATTGGAACTTGATATGAGTAATTATAGTCAAGGTAATCTCTTAATTGAACAATATTATTTTGGCTTCCTTAATTTATGGAGCGAATATTCTGGTATTATCTATGCTAAGGTGTCAAAGGAGAGTTTGGCTAGTCTTCAGGCTGTTCATGAAGTGAGTCGCCGTGAATAGTTTTTTATGAAGCTCAGACCTGAATTTGAAACCGCTCGGGTTGGGTTGCTGAATAGAGATCCAGTGCCTTGTTTGGATGTATGTTTTGGGGAATTGCTATGCGAGGAACAAAGATTGGCGACATAAGCCGCTATTGGTGTAACTGGTGGATCATCTGGAATAGTTAATGTTGCATATGCTGCTCAGACCCGAGGAAAGGGAACAATGTAGTGTTACAACTGCAAAGAATTTGGTCATATTGCCCGGCATTGTAGTAAGAAGTTCTGTAATTATTGCCAGCAAAAAGGACATATTATTAAGGAGTGTCCTAAAAGGCCTCAAAACAGAAGGCTACAAGCTTTTCATGCTGCGGTATTCGACTCTTGCAATCTTGGTTCGACATCCACAATTGCTAGCAATAAGCAATCTGTTCTCACACCAGATATGGTTCAACAGATGATCCTCTCTGCCTTCTCCACTCTTGGTCTTCAAGGGAAAGGTAAGACTACTAATTCTTTTCCTTGGTTTGTTGATTCCGGCACCACAAATCATATGACTGGCATATCTGATTTATTGCATAATCAACATCCATATACTGGTATTCAACATATTCAGGTTGCTGATGGAAATAATATTCCTATTACGACAGTTGGTGATATTAGCTCCTCCTTTCGACATGTCTTGGTTTCTCCTAAATTATCTACTAACTTACTTTCTGTTAGGCAAATGGTGGATAATAACTGTGATGTCCACTTTTCTCGTGATGGTTGTACTGTGCAGGATCAAGTGTCGAGGAAGGTGATAGTGAAGGGGCCTAAAGTGGGCAGGTTATTTCCATTACAATTTACCGTTCCTCGGACTGTGTCATTAGCTTCTTTAGTTGTTGACAATAAGGCTGGCATTTGGCATAGACGCTTAGGTCATCTAAATAATGTTGTTTTGAATCATTTGTTGCAAAGAGGTGTTCTTGGTTCCATAGATAAGAGTTTATTAGTTGATTGTTTTTCTTGTAAACTGGGCAAAAGTAAGACATTGCCTTTTCCTGTTTTGGGTAGTTGTGCCAATAATTGTTTTGACATTATTCATAGTGATTTTTGGGGAATTGCACCAATTATTTCACATGATCAGTATAAATATTTTGTGACATTTATTGACGATTACAATCGATTTACATGGATTTATTTTTTGCATTCCAAAGCAGACGTGTTTACTGTGTTTCAAACCTTTGTGACATATATTGAGACTCAGTTTTCCACTTGTATTAAAATCTTACGGTTTGATAATGGTGGTGAATATATTTCTCATGAGTTTCAAGCATTTCTTCATAACAAGGGTATTGTTTCACAACGCTCATGTCCTTATACACCTCAACAAAATGGGGTTGCTGAATAGAAAAATTGACATTTTTTAGATGTGGTGCGCACATTGTTGTTAGAATCTTCTGTTCCAGCTAAGTTTTGGACAAAAGCTTTATCTACTGTCGTTTATCTGATTAATCGCTTACCATCTCAACAATGGAAGTTTGATTCTCCCTATCAATGAGTGTTTCATAAACATCCTAATTATCATATGCTACATACTTTCGGATGTGTTTGTTTTGTTCATTTACCTACCCATGAACGTCATAAGTTGTCAGCCCAGTCTGTTCGATGTGGCTTTATGGGTTACAGTCCTAATCATAAAGGTTTTGTGTGTTATGATTCGATTAATAATCGATGGCATATCTCTTGGGATGTGATTTTCTTTGAACATGAATACTATTTTCAGCAACATCATTCGACATCTGATACTGTTATACTTCCTCACTTTGATGACTCTTATTTTGATAAATAGTTCAAGCCTGGACTTGTCCTTTCCGACCCTGCCCCTGAAAATGCTTCAATGATTCTTCGACGATCAACTTGGTACACTCGTCCTCTAGATAGATACGGCTATTCTGCAATTGTAACTAATGCTACCATTCCTACCTCTTACTCTCAGGCTACTAAACAACCTCGCTGGATAAAAGCCATGCAAGAGGAACTTCAAGCACTTCAATATAATCACACTTGGGATATTGTTTCCTGTCCTATTGGTGTTAAACCCATTGGTTGTAAATGGGTTTATTCTCTTAAGATTCGATCTGATGGTTCCCTCGACAGATATAAGGCAAGGTTGGTAGCTCTTGGCAATCGACAGGAATATGGAATTGATTATGAAGAGACCTTTGCACCTGTGGCTAAGATGACAACTGTCCAGCTTATTCTATCTATTGCTGCATCTAAAGGATGGTTCTTACGATAGATGGATGTTAAGAATGCATTTTTGCATGGAGACTTCAAGGAAGATATCTATATGACTCCTCCTCCTGGATTGTTTTCCACACCCTCACATGATGTTTGTAAGCTCAAACAGTCTCTATACGGTTTAAAATAGGCTCCACGGGCCTGGTTTGAGAAGTTTCGTAATACTCTTCTTAGCTTCTCTTTTATTCAAAGTCAATATGATTCTTCATTATTCCTGTGCAAGACCGATAAGGGAATTGTCTTGTTGTTAGTCTATGTTGATGATATTGTTATCACAGGATCTTACACTCAATTAATGTCTCAATTACAAGAGCGCCTTCAAAGTTCTTTTCATATGAAGGATTTGGGATCGTTAACTTATTTCTTAGGTCTTGAGGTTCACTCTTCTTCTGCTGGTATTTTTCTTCATCAACATAAATATACTGAGGAACTTATTGCTTTAGCTGGTCTCCAAGAGGGACGTTCTGTCGATACTCCTTTGCAAGTGAATGTTAAATATCAACGACATGATGGTGACTTTCTATCTAATCCATCTCTATATCGACAACTTGTTGGAAGTCTCAATTATCTGACTATTACACGTCTTGATATTTCATTTGCTGTACAACAAGTTAGTCAATTTATGCAGGCACCTACACATCTTCATTTAGTAGTAGTACGCCGTATTGTTTGGTATTTAAAAGGGACTTCTCATCGTGGTTTGTTCTTTTCTGCGGAGTCTCCCATTCACTTAACCACATATAGTGATGCTGATTGGGTTGGTTGTTTTGATACACGTCACTCTATTACTAGTCGGTGTATGTTTCTTGGTAACTCTTTAATTTCTTGGAAGAGTAAAAAACAAGATCGTGTGTCTAAGTCTTCTACTGAGTCCGAATATCATGCTATGTCGTCTGCTTGCTCTGAGATCATTTGGCTTCGAGGTTTGTTAGCTAAGGTTGGTTTTCCTCAACTTGGGTCTACCTCTCTTCATGTCGATAATACTAGTGCTGTTCAGTTTACTACTAATCCTGTTTTTCATGAGTGTACGAAACATATTAAAGTGGACTGTCATTCTATTCGAGAAGCTTATGATAATGGTGTTATTTCTCTTCCTCATATATCTTCTGATCTTCAAACGGCTGATATATTTACTAAGGCTCTTTCTCGGCAGCGTCATCAGTTTCTTGTTGGCAAATTGATGCTTCTTGATCAGTCCGCATCAATTTGAGGGGGGATATCAATCAAGAATATCTGGAAGCTCATAAACATACACGGCCGGATACACGGTCAGAAGGCACGACCATGTATTGTGTCAGATAACTTCCAGAAACACACACGGCTGGATACACGGACAGAAGGCACGACTGTGTGTTGTGTCAGGTACATCCCAGAAACATACACGGCCGGATACACGGACAGAAGGTACGACCGTGTATTGTATCAGGTAGCTACCAGAAACATACACGGCCTGATACACGGCTAGAAGGCACGACCGTGTAACAGACTGTGAATATTTAGATATTTGTTTCGTGACTTAGTTTGTAAATATGGCATGTATATTTTGTAATGTACATTTTAGTAGAGGAAGATTTATTTTCCTAGTTTGTAAGATATAGTTGCTTGGAAAGATATCCTCCTAATGTATATATATACTTGAACATGAATTATGAAGGGGCATTCAGCCAAAGTTTCTCAAAAGTTGTTAAAGGTTACTACCAAAATGAACTCCCTTTCACAAGCCATCTTCTTCGTCACTTCCACCATCATTGCCATGATCAAAGGGAATTGCAAAAGGCATAAACTCCCCATTACTTGGAGATCCTGTCACATAAACATATAAAAGGTGTAACATAACTTAATTAATATAATGATGTAACAAACACAATTGTAATGTTTAATAAATCACCTAAATTAGATGGGAAGTCCAGACAGAACCTTTGCAAAACTTAGAATAGACTATATAGCTACAAAAAGATTATAATCTAGTCAAAAAATAATCTTATGGAAAAGAGAAATATAGTACTCTATATGAAAAATAGAAGATTTCATTAGCTGCAAATATCATTACTTCCTAAAGAATATAAAAGTCAACAACATCTAGAACAAAAGGATTGTAACTCAACTCAATCTTTATAAAGAAAAAACTTACTTAAACAACATAATAACTAAGACACCATTCGAAAAATAAAATAATCCTTCAAAAACAAAAAAAAGAACTTCAAATTAGGTTAAATTACAAGATGTACCTTACCTTCTTGAGCCTATTGTAAATTCTTTAATTCTTCAAATTGAACATCTTGCTATTTGATCAATTGTTTCTCTACTTCAAGTTCTTCTTACAATCTTTTATTTTCTTCATTTTTGGAAACCTAATTCTGCATTGATTTTCCAATAGTTAGTGGTTTATAACTACGACCAGGATGATACCCTATCCTAGCATTTGCATTTATAGATTGATCAACAATCTCTGAAGTAAACTTTGGTGTGTTTAAACTTTGTGACTCTTTAAACAATTGAACCATTTTAGCCTATATTATTAATAACAAGGACAAATGTTAAAAACATTCCACCCCATAGTATATACTAATTTTGTGATGTAAAAATGCATCTTTTATACTAATATAATCATTTGCAGCTTGTTGAGAGACCCAACCACTAATACCATTCGATCTAATCTCACAAAATTGAGTTTGCTTGAAGAATTCAATGGCATCAGGTGCTTCTTTTTGTTGCTCAATCTAATTAAATTAGTAACAAAATATTAAATATTTAACCAATTTCACTATCAAATATATGACATTATTTAAATTACTTACATACTCAAGCTTGCTACTTTTAAAGGACTTACTCCCAACCCTATATAAATATTTTACATAGTTGTGTGCATATTTCCACTCATTGACTTTGTTTTCTGTTAGTCAAAATAAGAAATAAATTTTTGAAATTATTTTCTCATATTACAAAGAAGTATTGTTTAATGAGAACTTACCTATTCAAGCGGATCATTTGATTCTAGAATATTCATCTCTTCTAAGCACTCATGATTCCACATATATGTGACCTTTTTCTAATCCTCATCACTATTGGTCCTTAGTTGTGTATTATCACCCTCTTTTTTCCTTTTTCTATGAACATCACATCAAAATTTCCTATGAAGATGTCCCATCCATCTATCAGCCTCATGGAATTTATCTAGATTACTCAAAATATCATCAATGTTAAGTCAATTCTACAAAATAGAGTTTAAGTTATGATAATTGAAAATAGAGAATAATTTCCATATCATAATTGATTGATATAAAGATTTCACAACTTGTACTCTTGCCTAAGCCCACCTCTTCTCTAATACTGGAAGTGTTCTCCAATCACCCTTAAGATATAGTGGCAATAAGTCCTTGCAATCTTTCCCAATCTTAGATGCTAATTTAGCTAACTAGTCTCTTGTAATTAGACAACCTGTAGAAGCATCAAACTCTATTACCATCCTATCCTTCCATCTATTATTCCCCTTCTCTAGTACTTGTCCTCTATATATACCTCTCCTATTGCAATAGGATGATGTGCTAGCATTAACTACAACATAAGAAAAAACTATTTAGTAGCATTTACTAACTTCTATGTAACAAGTTATATGAATAATTAAGTTATGTGTAGTTACCTAAGCTATGAATAGAAGTAGGTGGAGAGTTATTCGGTGGATTTGTATTTATAGGATTGTTAGTGACAACAAGAGTATGCATGGGGGGAGCATCTAATACAATCGAATCACAAGCTAATAAATTTAATATTTGTTAAGTATCTTCAAGAGATGGATGTTGCTCCATTAGGGGAGATAGATGCTGTTCTTCCTCAACATTTGGAGAATTTAATTGTGTATTGTCAATGGGTCGAGCATTTCATAGTCCTTCTTCCCCTTCTTTGTCCAACCTTTCATCTTCTAGCCATTACAATCCTACAATTGAATATTAAGATCATTAGCTAAGTACTTATGTAAATAAAAACATGACATAAAGATGAAATGAATAGTTTATGTGATTCCTATGGATAAAAATAAGATAAAATAAAATCAAGACTTAAAAGGATAAAGTAACATTGTATTTAACTTAATTATGTTTGTTAGCTAAGATCTGGTAGCATGGTGATGACATAGATATCATTAGAGCAGCATCTAATTTACATTAATGTAATTAACAAACTTACAATCCTCATTACTATTATTATAATCCATAAGTGTTTCATCCACTTCGTCATCTTCATCTTCGTAATAATTGAAATCATCATCATGTTGTGTGCCATTAGACTTAATGTCTTGGGTCATCCAGCTCTTATCCATGCAAATAAATACGACTCTAAAAGAACATAAGACTATGACACCTAAAAATGTATAGATAATGAATGAGAATATAGTGAAATTCTAGAATTTAATAATTGGATTAAATACCTATTATTTAATTTTTTTCCTCCTTATTTGTATAATGTTCCCTTTGTTTCAAGTGACAAGGGAAACATAAGACAAAGTATCACCTACCTTTGTGTCACATTTACAATTTAGCCGTGATATACATAATACATGCAAGCTTGGCTATGATTTATATAATACAATAGAATTGTCATAAGATGGCTTAAGGGCATTATAGTAAAGTCTTACGAAGTTTATAATCTAAAAAATACAAAAAAAATGCTTGTTGTTAAAGAAGATGGAAATGGGCATGCTGTTAAAATGCCATGCTCTTGCACCATTTGGATGGCACACCTCCCCTAGTTGGACTATTTGTAGTTTCATTTTGTGACATCAGTTTGATACAATAGACATTATTCTGTCCTAGTTACATGATATATGACTGTTACTAGTTAGATTATATTACCTCCTTCCCTTTGCAGTGTTACTCTTAGTCAAAAGGTATATCAGCTATGATATAAAATAGAAGATCAAAGATCCATTCGAAGGAAAAAGATAAATATTGAAGTTGGACAACATAAACAAATAAAGAAAATCAACATAATGTTTATTATCATGGCATTCTCAAATAATGACCCATAATATTGCTATCTATCCAAACCGAATCATGTATTATTTGATGTCAAATGCAATATGCTAAGAGGAGTAAGCAGCAATTTGATTTCATTTGTGCAACATTGAAACATTTATTATTTATACATATCATGAATCTTTGAAACATTTCAAGAGATAGTAAAATTTGTCTAAATGCTAAGCCAAGTGGATAAAGTTTTTGGAGGGTTTTGTTTATGTGATAAAGTGAAAAAGGGTAATCAGAGTATTGTTGCTGACGCTTTAACACGACGGTATGTACTTATCACTTCTCTTCAGTTAAAACTGCTAGGTTTTGAATTATTGAAAGAATAGTATATATATGATGAGGAATTCAAAACCATTATGGAATGGTGTCATAGGGGCAAAATGCATGATGGTTATTGCGTGGTTAAGGCATTTTTGTATAAATTAGGAAAACTATGTATACCTTCTGGATCTGTGAGGGAGTTATTGGTGAGGGAAGCACATGCAGGTGGATTGTTTGGACACTTTGGTGAGAAGAGGACCCTGGCCATATTAAGGGAGAATTTCTATTAGAAGGGTATGGTAAAGGATGTCCATAGGGTATTAGAAATGTGTGGTATTTGTAACAGGGCTAAAGGGAAGAAAGGAGTATAGGGTCAGTACATGCCTTTACGTATACCAGATAAACCCTAGACTGATATCAATATGGATTTTGTGTTGGGGTTGCCTAGAACACAAAGGGGAAAAGATTCTATTATGGTAGTTGTTGACTAGTTTAGTAAAATGTCACATTTTGTGCCTTGTCACAAAATAGATGACGCCCTTTATATGGCTAACATTTTTGTGTAGGAAATTGTCAAATTACATGGAGTCCCACACAGCATAAATGTCAAATAGAGACACTAAGTTTCTTAGTTTCTTTTAGAAGACATTATGGAGAAGACTAGGTACTAAGCTTATGTACAGTACCTTTTTCCATCCACAGACAGACGAACAAACGGAAGTTGTCAACCGTACGCTTGGGAATCTAATTAGAGCAACAGTTGGCAAGAATCTTACTGATTGGGACTTGTGTCTTCCTATTGTTGAGTTTGCTTATAATAAGTCTACTCATAGTTCAACTAATAAGTCTCTCTTTGAAGTTGTTTATGGCTATAATCCTTCTATTCTATTGGATTTTATAGCAGGACCAGCAACAAAGGAGGAGAGTCTTAGTGGAGTTGACCGAGTTAGGTAAATTCAACACATTCATGATCAAACAATGGAATGCCTTAAGAAGACCTAGGAACGACAAAGAATCTAGGGAAACAGACATAGAAAAACTCATCTTTGTAATCTAGGTGACTTAGTTTGGATTAATCTTAATAGGGATAAGTTTCCACATAAGAAGTCACAGAAGTTGTCTCCTATATCAGATAGACTATTCAGGATTTTAAAGCGCATCAACAATAACGCCTACCAGATAGAGTTACCGGGAGAGTATGGAGTATCAGTGACCTTTAATGTTGCAGATCTATCACTATACTTGCTAAACACCATGCATGAAGACCTATCAGATTTGAGGGCAAATCTTCTAGAAGCTCGAGGAGATGATAAGAATCAGACTCCTACAGGACCTATCACCTGGGGCCGAGCTAAGGGTTTACACAATTTAGTTTTGAGAATCTTATATGAGAAACCTAATCCAGAGGAAGCTAACTTATTTTATTCATTCTTACCTTATAATTGTTATGCATTCCAGCAGGTTCACTTATTAGTCCTATAGGGTGCCAAATCACCTATACTTTTGAGTGAGTCAGGATCCTCATTGGGGCTCAATTCGAAAAGTACCCTGAAGGTCGACATCTTGAAGACCAATTTCTTTTATATATCTATTATTTGCATGGACTATTTTATGTTGTAATTCCTTTGGGACACTTTCATTTTGTTTGTAATTCTCATTTAGGACCGGCCACCCTAAAAGTGGTATAGTTGTAATTTTGTGTACTTCCTAACCCTAAAGGGAGCAAGTATAAATACTTGCTTAAAGTAGGTTTTGGAGGCCAATTTTTCAGAATAGAAACTTCACTTTGACATGAGAGAATTAGGGTTTCCTAGTTCAAATTTCCTCTTATCAATTTCAATCTCTGGAGTTGAAATTGTGGCGAGTGCAACACTTGAAATTGTGAGTCATATCGATTTCATTTTGTTGTGATTTCTTTTCTTCTCTAGTACGTAATATCTAGGGTTAAATTGAAACATTTCTTGGTCAGAATTGATTAATCATTTCGAGATAGTGAACTTATTGAGTTACTCATCATAGTTGTTAATCATCAACATTTGCTTATCATTGTTCACGTGGATTACATTTTTCTATAAAGGGGATCACGGCATTGCCTTGCTAATCAATCTTCAATTTCACGTGATATTTCAAGTTTGATTAGTGTATATTGAGGGAGTTGATTCATTGTGGTGGTTTAGTTAATTGTTTATTGACTTTGGATCCCTTTACACCCATTAGGAATCACGCAAATTCTTAACTTGTTGAACCGAAATTGTTGATTGCTTTTAGGGTTGGTTTTTATTCTATTTGATTGTAACTAATCCTCTTTTAAAGCACATAATCTTTTTAGTATAAGAGCTCAAGTTTAGAGAAGGGAGTGGTGTTGGTTGATTTCTTGATCTTCATGTTCAATTATGGTTCTTCAATTTGTGATCCAAAATTGTGTGCGCAAAATTAAGGTTGCGTAATTATCTTGATTGAGAAGTGAATTTGTTGCTTGTTGAAGTTGAATTGAAAGACTTGTTGTAGCTCCTTGTGGTTGATAATTTTGTGAAAGGGAAGAGGAATAGAAGTGTATTTTTTAATTCAAATTTTAGAACTTGGAAGTTACCTCATTTGTGAAGGGAGTGGAAGTGTAATCCATTGCATGTTGATTTTGGAAATAAGAGTATAGTTATACAATTTTCAGATTTGAATTGTGTGGATTATGCAGAAGCTATTTGATTTTCAAAACACACATTAAGTGTTAGAAGTTATTGTGTGTTCATTT
>JBBMOL010001362.1:0-41217 GCA_037954665.1 Laguncularia racemosa | reverse complement strand
ATAAAAAAAAATCTTAGTGAGGATTTAGGTAATTAAAAAGTTGAAAATGAATATAAGCACTCATACTTCTATATGATTAGTGTCAGAATCTATAGAAAATGGAATTTTTAATTTTTGCATTTCCAATTCAATTAATCCTAATGTCATCTGATTTCAAAATCAAAAGTTCTACTAGTAGGTGAGCACTTATGGTGCGACCCTAAGGTTGAGACATACCTAGAACTCAATTGGATGGAAAAGAAATCCTAGAATCGTCTTAAAATCAAGCAATGAAACTTGACCCTAATTCATAATCTCTAATGAGAACTAAAGCTATAACAAGATTTTTTATCACCACAAGTTACCTTGATAAGATTAAATTAAGTTCTTATGAAAAACAAAGAAGGATTTTCTAATTTCATAAACATTCTGTCCTATTTTTGAACCTTAAAGACTATTTATATTCTCTACAAATAAGGAGCAAATCATAAAAGAAATCATAAGACGGAAAAATAAAGGCGAGCTTCTTAAGTCAGCCCCAAAGCCGGTGGCCTATATCCTAGGTCGGCTAAGTACGCTGATGGCTTTTATAGGCAAAGTCAGTGACCTTCTTCCACTCTCAAGTAGCCTTCAACATCTTCTAAGCAATGACATCCTTGAAGCTCAAAGTTTCCATTTGCTAGTGCTGCTCCAAGCTTCGATCTTCATTATATTATTAGAGATGCTTGATAAATGGAAAATGATCTCTTCATCTCTTGGATTACTCAACCATAATGCTTGTTCCAAATGATCTTGAACAAGTCCATTCAAAGCCTACTCTATGCATTTTTCTCTTGCCCTTATCATTAGTTTTCCAATTCCTTCCAATTGATCATTGGAAAGAGTTAGTGTAAGCTGATTCTCATCATTCCCTCCCTCTTCGAAATGTCTGTCCTCGAATCACCTGTATCATACAAAGATAAGTTAGCAACATTAAAAGTAGCAATTACGTTTCCATAGTTGTTAGGTAAATAATTTTGTAGGCATTGTCATTTATCCTTTCTAACACTTGGAATGGCCTATCTCCTTTAGGTTGTAGCTTGGATTTCCTTTGTTCAGGAAACCTTTCCTTGCGAAAATGTACCCAAACCTAATCTCTAGGCTTAAAAACAACCTTAGTGTGCCCTTTATTAGCTTGCCTTACATAATGCTCATTCTTTTTGTCTATATTAGCACGAACATTAGCATGTAAATCCTTAACAAAATTAGCCTTCTATTTTTCTATCAAAATTAGCAAAATTCATTAGGAGGCAAAGTTAATATATCTAAAGGAGTTAAAGGATTAAAGTCATATACGATCTCACAAAGTGAATATGACATAGTAGAATAAACAATTCTATTGTATGCAAACTCAATATAGGTAAACAACTTTCCCATTATTTCAAATTCTTTTGAATGATAGCATACAACAAAGTAGTAAGTATCCTACTAACTACTTCAGTTTGCCCATCCATTTGAGGATGTGCAATAGTTAAAAACAGGAGTTTAGCCCCTAATTTATTCCATAAGGTATTCCAAAAATGACTTAGGAACTTAACATCTCGATCACTTACTATCATTTTAGGCAATCTATGCAAACGTACTACTTCCTTGAAGAACAAATCAGCAATATGTTTTGCATCATTGGTTTTAGAACATGTAATAAAATGTGCCATCTTACTAAACCTATCGATAACAACAAATATATTGTCCTTACCACTTTGAGTCCTAGGCAACCCAATCACAAAATCCATAGAAATATCAATCTAAGGTTGAGTAAGTACAGGTAATGGTGTATAAAACCCATGTGGTTTTACTTTAGACTTTGCTTGTTTACAAGTTAACACTTATCACAAATAGATTGCACATCATGCTTCATGTTAAGCAATAAAAATGTTCATGCAATATGTCTAAAGTTTTTCTCACACTAAAATGTCCCATTAAAACCTTCTTTGTAGGACTCCTTAACCAGCAATTCATGCAAATAACATATAGGCACACACAGTCTATCCCTTTTGAAGAAAAATCCTCATGCTTATAATATTCTCCATATGCACATTTAGAGCATGCATTCCATACTTGGCTTAAAGCGGTGGCTTAAATGTCCCTTGAACTGACGTATGGAGTAAGTCGACCACTTAAAGCCAATGACTTATATGTGCCTTAAACTAGCGTATAGAGTAAGTTAACCACTTAGGCTGGCAACTTACTTTGCCGACCATTTAGGCCGATGGCCTATCTCCTCCACGCTGGCAGCTTTCCTTCTTCTATGCCGGCAACTCTGATTCTTCAACAAACGTCTTCAAATCATCTTCATTCCCTAGACGTCTTAAATTCCAATGACTTGGATTATTCTTGGTTCATTCTTAGATTGATGCAAGCATTGCTCCTCATCTTGAATTTCTTTGATTATCCTATTGAGTGCATCTTTAATCCGTTTAACTCTAAGTCAGGTTATAGGTCCAACAAGCATCTCAAGAGGATTTGCTATACATTTCCTAGCTCGATTGTCATCATTCCCTCCTCTTGAAAAGGATTTGTCCTCAAATCATCACTTACATCAAAAGGACTCAATCAGTAATATTAAAAGTAGATAATGGGAATCTACCTACGATCCCAATAGTCAAGGAACCTAATTTGGATGTATGATCCAAATTGCTCACATGTATCCATTTCCTTATCTAATAATGTTTGAATTGCATTATAGCAGGTACAATGATCAGTCTTTTAGGATGCCAAATAACCTACAATATTGATCAAATTGGGAACATCATCGAACTCACATCTAATGGTCTGCGATGAACTCAATTGGCTTGAAGAATCGGCTCTTTGAAGACCATCTTTGTACTTGTTATTTATTATTCAACCGGTCACTTTGTAATCATTTTTTGGGACATTTTTTATTTGTTTTTATTTTATTGAATTAGAACCAGCCACTTAGTGGTATAGGCATAATGTTTTGGACATTTTAACCCTACTTGGAGCAAGTATAAATACTTGCTAAGTAGGGTTTGTAAGAGACTTTTGAACATTTCACAAATTTGAAATTTTATGCCGTGGAAATCTACCCCCTTTCACGTCTCATACTCTTATCAATTTCATCCTTGGAATTGTGGCGAGTGTCTTAAGGATTATTATGAGTAACATCAATATTTCTTAAATTGTTTTCAATTGTTGTTAGTGTGTTATATCTAGTGTATGATTGGAATTAGTTACTTGTTCTTGTACACGCCATTTAGGGTTCCAATTTTCAATTTAGGGTCACGCCTCAATTGATTGGAATTGGTTCTTATTTGTGCTATCTTTTATATATATTATAATTACAAGTGAAGCTTATCCTCATTTCCGTGGAAGCCCCTTAAGTTTTAGGGATTTTAGTGAGTTTGTTGAAATCACACATCTTGTGGTTTGTTATATGATTCTTCATTTGTTATTGTTTAATTACAATCAACAAGTGAAGCACATCATGTTTTGGTATCAGAGCATCGGTTCTTGAAAAAGGCATTTTGTGATTGAGAATTCGAAAATTAGGGTTCTTGAGTTTAGCATCATGATCTAAATTGTAGAAGTGAAGTGAGTTAATTAATTGTTGTTTTTGTTACACTCTATTTATTGTTGTTAAAGTAAGCGTGGAGTAGTTGTAGTATTCTTGTCTTCTTGAGCTTGTTGTGATTAAGTAAGGAGAAGTGCTCATTGTGATCTTTTAAGAAAAGTGAAAATTTGAAGCATTGAAGTATGTGATTTTGAATTGTTGTAGAGGTTTTTAGAAATTGATAAGTATCTTTGCAATTTTTAGATTGCATTGAGTGGGGAAAAAGGAATTATTTGAAATTCAAACTATTATTTACATTTGAAGAAATTCATTGAGTAGCATTAAGGAGTGCTGTTTGAATTTAAATTGTCTTACCTTTTGTGGAGAAAGTTGCATCAAGTAGTGTATTTGAATTGTTGCTTGCTACCTTGTTTGTGAATTGCAGTGTAAGGGAGTTGCAACGTGAAGTGTTATGGTAAGGAAGTATTACATTTTGAAGTGTTGTTGTTGTTGTTTGAAGGGTTGCACCGTGTGTGTGTGTAGTGTGAGCGGCAATGTGAATTGTTGTGTGTGTGTGTAGTGGTGATTGAAGTGGTTGCACTATGAATGTGTGTAGTGTGTGTGGTGGTGTGGATTTGAAGAGTTGTGTGTGGTATAAGGTGCTGCACATTAAGAATTAAGTGTGAATGTGAAACTGTGACTAAAAAAAGGGAAATTGAGTAGTGAAGTTTGAAATTAACAAAAAAAACAAGCATTTAAGTGTGAAAGTAATGAGACTCATTACTTAAGCACTTGCTTAGTTGAATTTAATATCTTAACTACTTGGAAGTGTTTATTTGTGCTTCATTTATTTGACTATACTTGAAGTGTCAAGAAGTATTTATTGTTTTGGATGACTTGTTGCATCGTAGGTGTAAAAACGTGTATGTTGTTGTCTAAATGTGTTATTGTGACATGGTGTTGTAAAGAGAGTGTGCTACAAATTGTGAGATTATACTTCAACAAATCACATCTACAAGCATGTCGAATGACGGTTGTAAATGGGGGGTTTATCAATGAGGCAATAGCCAGGGTTGGTAGAGGACAGGGTCATCATATTGCAAGTAGAAGAACCTTGGAAGAACAACTTCAAGACCTTACTACCATTGTTGCTACACTAGCAACAAGGATTGATAAGATGACAATGCTTACACCACCAGTGGCAAATCTTCAGGCACCACCAAGAGTAGCTCCACAAAACATCCAAAGAGAGGGAGCAATAAGAGGAGGAAAATGGGAAGAAGAATGAAGGATATCATCATCCCTATAGGGAGGATAAGGATGATAACTTTGTGGTCAATCCTTACCAAACAGAGATTTTAGGCTACCTAGGGGCTTAGAGTATGTGAAGCTGTAGATGCCTTCATTTAATGGTAAAGGTTTAGCAGATGACCATTTAGACTAGGAGGATAAGGTTGAGGCCTTTTCAAATGTTAAGAGATAGATGATAACACCCGAGTTCGACTTGCTACTGTTGAATTTATAGGGTATACTGCCCTTGTGGTGGAAACATTTGGTGATCAGTAGGCGGAGGGATGAAGAGGCTGAAATTCATACCTAGAGAGACATGAAAAGGGTTTTGAGGAAGAGGTTCATTCTTGAACATTATAGGTAGGAACTGTTTATGCGTCTTTAGACTTTGAGACAGGAAGGCAAACAGTAGATGATTATGTGTAGGAATTTGAAACCCTAATGATCAGATGTGGGTCAGTAGAGCCTCTAAAGCAAACCCTAGCACGCTTTGTATTTAGGTTAAAATATGAGATCGCATGTGTAGTTGAGCTCTAGAGATACAATACACTTGACGAGGCCATACAGTTAGCCTTGAAAGTGGAAAGGCAGAGACAATCCAATCTATTTCGGGTTACTAGTAGCAGGCCCAATGCTACTACTAAGCCAATGGGGGCTAATAGTCAGTCGGGTGGGCCAAAGGGCAGGTGAACCTATCAGGGCAGTGGACAGAGTTACCCCCAACATAGATAGAGAGAAAATGACTTCTGGGAAGGGTAAAGAGGTAATTGGACCTAATGTTAGGCCGACTATACCAAGAACAACTAGTGGGAAAATACGCCAAGTAAAATGCTTTAAATGCATGGGATTTAGACATATGATTGCACAGTGTCCTAATAAGAGTGATACGATTCCAAGAGCTAAGATACGAGCACCAAAGAAATCAAAGTCAATCCGAGCTATAGGTGGTAGTACGGGGTCTAAAAAAGGAGGACATAGGTGTCGGGAGGACCCAAGGCGAAGTTTGGCCAGCCTTAAGCCGGCCTTGAATAAAGGACGGCTGAGTTAACTCCAAGGCCGTCGGGAGGACCCAAGGCGAAGTTTGGCCAGCCTTAAGCCGGCCTTGAATAAAGGACGGCTGAGTTAACTTCAAGGCCGCCGACCTTGGAGCCAACCTATATGTAGGTTGCCGGCCTTGAATGGCTTCGCACAATTTTTTAGGATGATATAAATAGTCGTCTTTAGGGTTTTTCAAGGGAGAATGTGATATTTTGGTTGTAAGCAAACACTTTGAGTTTGTGTGTGAATCCTCTTTGGGAATTCTTGAATATTGAGAATTTGATTTCACTTTATTCTAGTTGTTCTTATCAAATTCTTAGTTCCTATAGAATTTATGGCAAGCATTGTTATTGAATTCTTGGAATTCTTTAACATTAGTGATTGATTTATAGAACGTGGTCCCTATCGTTCTATGATTTGGTTGCGAATTAGTTTAATTTTATCAATCTTGGCATCTATAGATTGGTAATTTTATCCATATCCTTTGATTTTACTTTGTTACTACCAAAATCCAAAAAACCCTAAAAATTGTTATTGACGATTTGATTTGTGTGGAAGGATTCGATTTCAATTCCTTATCAAAGAGAGTCATGACAATTATAGAGGGTACTGGAGAAGAAGAAGAGGATGTAAAAGAATCTGTCAAGCCTATAGACCTGTCTATAGCACTATAGGAGTACTATGACGATTAGAATGCTGTAACATATGAGGAGGGAACGGGTGAATAGTATTTATCTATTAATGTTTTGGGACGGGGTTTTGGGACTATTTCTCTAGATGCTGGGAAACAAATAGAGGGAGAACATATTCTACATTCTTGCAGGATCAGAGGAAACCCTTTTGTGTACAAATTCTTTTGATAGTGGTAGTTGCACTAATGTCTTATCTGCTGTTTTAGTGATAGTTTAAACAACAAACCCACTAGTCTACATCCTACCCCCCCTTAAAATTTTGCATTGGTTAGAAAATTTGAGATAGTATGCATGTTATAAAAGGGGGCAAGGTGCTAGTTAGGGTAGGAAAGAAATATCTTTGATGAGACCCCTTTGTGATGTGATTCCCATGTGTCCCTTTTATTTGTATTGGGTAAACCCTAAAATTTTTAAATTTAAGAAGGTGTTACATGACAGTTTTAGCAAAAACTTTATTTTTTTGAAAGGGAGGATCTCGAATAGTACCGACACCTATGTATCAGCTAGCATCAAGAGTTCAAGAGTCAAAGTCCAATGCCCGTTACATGGGATTGAGGGGCCAATGACAAAAGCCCGAGCAAACGGGTGAGAAAGCTTTGCAAGGGTTGTGATAGCTCAAGAGAAGGGAACCAAGGAATGAAGGAATCAAAGATCATACACGGCCTTAACACGGCCTAACAGACGGCCATGGGCGGGGAAAATTGCCCAGCCGTGTGTCCCCTCGAAATTTCCAAAAATGAATCACGGCCCAAAAAGGGACGGGCGTGTATGAAAACCCTGACTGTGCTGTCATATACACAACAATTTCACGGCCTAAGGCACAGCCGTGTTTGAGACCGTGTACTTTGTTGTCGCATGCCCAGCATCATACACGGGTTGGAGACACGGCCCTGTTGGAGGCCGGGGACTACGGTGTATTTTTTTTATTTCTTAGAAAATACCCTCTTGTCAGATACGCTGGGGCGTTATTACGGATTTTCATTATTGAATCACCTTTTTAGAGCTCTCTCCTTTGTTCTTTGCAAAAAAACCTTTTCGATTTCTTCGATCTAAACGCTTGGGGAAGTCTCTTGATAACTTGGTTTCAAACAAAGGTGGGTTGGGGGCTATTCGTTCATCGCTTGTTCAAGACGATTCTTGGGAACCCATTTCAAATCACGATCGAGGGGTTCTAGGTTAATATACCCAGGGTTCGCATCATTTGGTATCAGAGCCTCGGTTTGATTAAGTAATTCTATCCCTTTTTTTTTTATTTATCGTTTTCTTCAAAAAAAAAAAAAAATCTTGGAAATTCGTTTTTATATATTATCTTCAATTGTCTGGAAATTTCGTCAGGAAATTGCTTTGTTTTGTTGTTTTTCTGAATCCCCCTGAGCAAGGCAAATTTGTTGCCTTTTTTTTTTTTTATGCGGCCACTGCAAATGCAGACAAATTTGCTTAGGTTTAAAAAAAAAAAAAAAAAGAACATTTCAGAATCCAGTATCTATATTTATCGTCATTCTGGGGATTTTTTGTGTCCTATTTGGGGTCCTTGTCCGGTTTCCCTTAATTGGCTGTTGAATTGGAACCGTTTGTTTAAAAAGTGAGTTCCCTTTAGTGGTTTATGTTAAAGAAATTTTGATTGATTCTGATCAAAAGCCAATAAGAGCGAGTTGGAGGATTATCTTTTATTGAACGAAACACGAGTAAATTTCACATTTTTTAGTGTAAACGGGTTTGGGGGAAAGAGAAGTGGAGGTTTATTTATTTTATTTTTTTTTTTTGGTTTTTATTTCAAACCCCTTTTGTTCAGCAATATGCCCTGATCAAAGTCCTACTAATGGAAAAGAAAGGCGTAGATAAGAAATTGATTTTTTGAGGCATTTTGGGTTGAGATGAAAAAAGCGAGTCTAAAAATGGAGCAAGTTCATGAGAGGTTGGATAAAAAGGAGCAGAGTAGGGAACCCCCCGGTGGGAAATTTTTGTGGGGAGAAGAACTAATAGGCATTCAAGAGGGGGAAGTGAGTATAGAAGAGAAGAGGATACGATTCAGGGGAATAGGGTTTTTCATGAGGGAGAGAAGAGACACCCAACGGCGGATGGTAATTTGGGAAAAAGTTTTTAAATAAGATCCCTTTCCCTTTTCAAGGGAAAAAAAGACCCAGAGCTGTATTTGGAGGGGGAGAGAAAAGTGGCCCAAAGTATTTGATTGCCAAATTACATTTGGGGGAAAGAAGATAAAGTTGCTGAAATTTAAATTTTTTTTATTATCCCAGTGTATGGTGGGATCAACTGGTGCGTAATAGGAGAAGGAAAGGTGAGGGGCCCTTTTGGGCACTTGGAATGAGATGAAAACAATTATGCGGAAGAGGTTTACCCCCTAGTCATTTTTAAAGGGGATTTGCATAGGAAATTACAGGGGTTGACACAAGGGTCCAAAAGGGGTAGAGGACTATTATAAGGAGATGGAGATGGGCTATGATTAGAGCTAACGTGGATGAGGAAGAGAGGCTACAATGGCTGGGATTCCTCAATTTTTTTGAATGGGGAATCGCTGATGTATTAGACTTAAACATTATGTGGAAAAAGGGGAATTGCTGCAAAAGGCGATAAAGGTAGAGAAGCAGTTGAATTATAAGGGGAATTCTAAATCTTTGGGCGACTTCTAACTCTTCATGGAAGTAAAATTTGGGGAAGGGAAGAACACGAAAACTCAAAACCAAAAAGGATGCGAAGGCCAAAAGTTCAGTTATTTCCTCAAAAGGTAAATCTGACACTAAACCATTCACTAGAACTCGTGATGTCAAATGTTTCAGGTGTCAGGGGTTTTTTGGGCATATTGCATTCCCCAATGTCCAAATCAAAGGACCATGATTTTCGGGGTAAGGAGATGGGAGAGTAAAATTTGTTTCCCGTGATGACAAAGTGCCACCATTGGAGGATTGTAGTTAAAGTGGACGTTGAGGGACCCGTGATGGGGAATTGCTATTTTCTAGGCAGCCTTAAATACTCAGCCTAAGGGTGAAAGGTTTAAGGGGTTCAGGGGTGAGCATATTTTTTTACACCCCGGGGTCATGTGCAGAAGAAGGTATGCAGCTTGATCATTGATAGTGGGAGCTGTACTTAAAAATTTCTAGTACCTTTTTGGTTGATAAGTTGAGGTTAAAAAATTTTGAAGCATCAAAACCCCCCCAAAGGTTACAGTGGGTTTAATGAGTGTGGGGAAATGAAGGTGACCAGGCAGGTCCTTATTTCATTTTCTATTGGGGGTTTTTTCATGATGAGGTGATGGTGATGTAGTTCCCATGCAGGCTAGTCACATTTGTTGGGGCGACCAGGCAAATTCGATCGGGGGGTAATGTATATGGATACAAGAACCAAACTCTTTTTTTTTAAACAAAAGAAATGTGGTTCTAACTCCCCAGAAACCATGGGGGGCTTGTGAAGGGTCAAGTGAGGCTAGCAAAAAAGTTTAGAGAAAAAACACTTAAATGGACAAAAAAAAGAGTAAAAAGAAGAAAGAGTGAGAGCAAACACTTTTGACCAAGAGAGGAAGAGCTTAACACACTGAGTGGAGAAAAAAATTGCAGGAGAGAGTGGGTTGCAAGAAAAAGTGAGGTTAAAGTGCAATAGTGGCCAGGAAACAACTACTTGGGACTCAGTACAAGGATTTGTATTTTTCTACTACTAACCTTTAAATCTTCTTTTTCCAAGTGTTGGGTTTTGGGCTCTTTTGCAGGAATATGAGGACTTGTTTCCTAGGAGGGACCAAAAGGGGGGCCTCCAATAAGAGGCATTGACACCCGATTTTACTTTATCCCGGGTTTTTCCATTCCTAAACGGCCAGCTTTTTCGGCCAATCCCCGAGGAAACTAAGGAGATCCAAAGGCAGGTTTATGATCTAGTAGAGAAGGGGGTTTTTGAGGGGGGGGCCTCAATCCATGCTTAGTTCCTGTCATCCGGTTCCCAAGAAAAGGGGGGAACTTTGGGGGATGTGTTGGGGTTTTTTGTCGAGCAATCAACAAGATCACAATTAAGTAAGACATCCAATCCCTAGACTTGAAGATATGCTTTATGATTGATGGTGCCTGTTTGTTTTTCCCAAAAATTTATTTAAAGAATGGTTTTTTACCAAATTCCCCTTAAAAAGGGAGATGAGTGGAAAACGGCTTTTAAAACTAAACATGGTTTATATGAGTGGATTGGTAATGCCTTTTGGATTAACAAATGCGCCTAGCACATTTATGAGGTTGATGAATCATGTTCTTCGCGTTTTCATTGGAAAATTTGTTGTTGTCTACTTTGATGATATCTTAGTTTACAGCACGACTTTAAATGAACATGTTCAGCATTTACAAAGTATGTTTACTATTTTGCGAGAAAATAAGTTGTATGCAAACTTGAAGAAGTGCACCTTTTGTATGGAATCTGTGGTTTTTCTTGGATTTGTTGTAGGTGCAAATGGGATTGCTATGGATGAAGATAAGGTGAAGGCGATCGGGAGTGGCCAACACCTAGGAACGCCGGTGAGGTTAGAAGCTTTCATGGATTAGCAAGTTTTTATAGGAGGTTTGTTAGGGACTTTAGTTCTATTGCTGCTCCTTTAAATGATCTTGTTAAGAAGAATGCTGAGTTTAGGTGGACTAAAGTGCATGAGGAGGCTTTTAATGCGTTGAAAGGTAAGTTGACTAATGCACCATTACTTATTCTACCTAATTTTGAGAAAGTTTTTGAGATTGAATGCGATGCTTCTGGGAAAGGTATCGGTGGTGTTTTGATGCAGGAATCCAAACCAATCGCTTACTTTAGCGAAAAACTCAATGGCGCTGCATTAAATTACCCAGTCTATGACAAGGAGTTATATGCTTTGGTGAGGACCTTGCAAACTTGGCAACATTACCTATGGCCTAAGGAGTTCATCATTCATTCCGATCATGAGAGTTTGAAGTTTCTGAAGACTCAAGGTAAGTTGAACAAGAGGCATGCAAAGTGGCTAGAGTTCATTGAGACATTCCCGTATGTGATTAAATACAAGCAAGGAAAAGAGAATGTGGTGGCTGATGCACTTTCTCGAAGGTATTCACTTTTGACTTCTTTGCATACTCGATTGCTTGGATTTGAACTCATTAAGGAATTGTATGAGATTGGTGCTGATTTTGGTCAAATTTGGGCTGCTTGTGCTGAGTCTGGATATGCTGACTATTATAGGTATGATGGGTACTTGTTTAAGAAAGATAGGTTGTGCGTGCCTAAAAGTTTCGTGCGTGAATTGCTTGTGAGGAAACACATGGGGGTGGTTTAATGGGACACTTTGGTGTTGCAAAGACTTTGGATATTTTGCATGAACATTTTTATTGGCCAAAAATGAAGCGTGATGTGCAAACTATGTGTGACAAGTGCATTACATGTAAACAGGCTAAATCCAAAGTAATGCCCCATGGAGAATACATTCCATTACCCGTGCCTAATCAACCCTGGACTGACATTTCTATGGATTTTGTGTTAGGGTTACCACGGTCTCAAAGTGGAAAAGATAGCATATTTGTTGTTGTTGATAGGTTTAGTAAGATGGCTCACTTCATTGCCTGTTCTAAAACTAATGATGCACAACATATTGCTGATTTGTTTTTTAGAGAGATTGTGCGATTGCATGGCTTGCCCAATTCTATTGTGAGTGATAGGGATGTGAAATTCTTGAGTCATTTTGGCGTACTTTGTGGAATAGGCTAGGCACTAAGTTGTTGTTCTCTACTGTTGCACATCCTCAAACTGATGGTCAGACCGAAGTAGTCAATAGGACTCTTTCAACCCTGTTGCGTGCTGTGATTCATAAAAATTTGAAACAATGGGAGCAATGTCTACCACATGTAGAATTTGCGTATAATAGGATTGTGCATTCCACTACATCTTACTCTCCATTTGAAGTTGTGTATGGTTTAATCCTTTGACTCCACTAGATATTTTGCCTTTGCCTGCTAATGAATTTGTTGATCTTGATGGAAGGAAAAAGGCAGAATTTGCGCAGGAATTGCATGCTCAGGTTCGGGCTAACATTGAGAAGAAGAATGAGCATTATGCTTGCCAGGCCAATAAAGGTCGTGTGAAAGTTGTCTTTCATCCAGGAGATTGGGTGTGGGTGCACCTGAGAAAGGAGCGATTTGCCGAACAGCGAAAATCTAAGTTGCACCTTAGGGGAGATGGGCCATTCCAAGTGTTGGAATGCATCAATGATAACGCTTACAAGATTGACTTACCAAGTCACTATGGTAATGTAAGCGCAACTTTTAATGTTTCTGATCTTACTCTATATGATACAGGTGATTCGAGGACGAATCTTTTCGAGGAAGGAGGGAATGATGGGGATCAGCTAGCATCAAGAGTTCAAGAGTCAAAGTCCAATGACCCGTTACATGGTATTGGGGTCCAATGACAAGAGCCAGAGCTAAGCGGATGAGAGAAGCTTTGCAAGGATTAGTGATGGAGCTGCAAGAGAAGGAACCAGAAGGAATGAAGGAATCAATAGGATCATACACGGCCATGTATCACGACCGTGTATACTTACACGGCCTAACAGCACGGCCAGCGGCACAACCGTGTGTCCCAGTCGAAATTTCACAGATGAATACATGGCCAAAAGGCACGGTCGTGTATGAAACCGTGTACTGTGCTCGTTATATACACAGACACATACACGACCTAGAGGTACAGCCGTGTATGAGACCGTGTACTTTTTCGTCGCATGCCCAGCATCATACACGGCTTGGAGACACGGCCGTGTATGGAGGCCGTGTACTACGCGTGTATTTTTATATTTCTTAGTATAAATACCCTCTTGTCAGATACGCTAGGGGCAGATTATTACGGATATTTCATTATTGAATACACCTTTTGAGAGCTCTCTCTCTCTTGTTCTTTGCAAAAGAATTCTTTCAATTTCTTCGATCTAAATGCTTGGGGAAGTCATCTTGATAACTTAGGTTTCAATCAACAGGTGTGGTTGGGGTCTAGTTCCGTTCATCGCTTGTTCAAGACGATTCTTGGGAATCCGATTTCAAATCACGATCGACGGGTTCTAGGTTTAATATACCCAGGGTTCGCATCACTGGGTGCCACGGGTTGAGAAGGTGTTCGACTGTTATGAGTGGGATGAGCGCATGAAGGTGAAGATGGCGTCTTTAGCATTCTCTAAATATGCTAGTTTGTGGTGGGACAAATTACAAGTTGAGAGACTTAGGGTTGGTGAGGAGAAAGTGCTTTCATGGGCCTTGATGAAAAGGTTTATAAGACGTAGATTTGTGCCAGATTACTATAAACAGGAGATGCTGATGGAGTTGCAATCCTTGAGGTAGGGTAAGAAGAGCATAGAAGAGTACGTAAAGGAGTTTGAGACATTAGTGGGAAGATGTGATATCAGGGAAACATCAGATGAATCCATAGCTCGTTTCATCAGTGGGTTGAAGATGGACATTACTAGTGTAGTGGAACTCCAGCATTATCAGACTCTTGAGGATGTGATTAAATTAGCCAGTCAAGTTGAGCGGCATCAACGCATGCGGGATTAGAAATGGCGGGATCAGAAATCATATCAACACCATAAATCAGATGATGGTGAGAGGGAGAAGGAAAGGAAGGAAAAGGGAAAACCAATTGTTAGAGAGGTTTTTGACCAAACACAACAAAAGAGGAGCAGGGATATCAAATGTTTTAAAAAGTGTTTTAGGATTTGGCCAAAATTGCTTTAAATGCCCCTAAAAAAAGGGGTTTAAAGGGTTAAACAAAGGGGACAAATTTGAGATTAAAGGAAAAAAGAACAGAAAAAGTACAAAGGCAAAGAGGAAAAAGAAGACATTTAGCAAAGTCCGTCCCGGGAAAATATGCAAGGGTTTCAACAGGAAAAAACCCTGTTTTTTAATCAAAAGGGCCCAAATTTAAAATTCTAAAAAACCAAGGGCATGGGTAGGGAAAAAAACTTTTTTAAATTTGTGGAAGACAAAAAGCATTGAAACTAATTTTTCCCCTTCAGCAAACGGGGTTACTAATTTGGGGTTTGCAGGTGGAAAAACCCATAAAAACCCCTTATGCACTTCATTTGGGAGTCCACGGGGAGCTGTTCATGTACATAAACATTTTTTCGGGGTTCCCCCAATACTTTTGGTGTTTAAATATTTCCAGATTTTTGTGATGTATTTAAAAAAGGAAGCAACACATTTAAAACCCTTTAAAAAGGGCCCTTTGGCAGAAAATGACCTTAGAGCCAAGAAATGAGGGGGATAAAACCAATGATTATCCCAAAACAGCAACAGGACAAGACAAACAAGCTTCTTCCTATGACCCAAACTGAAGTCCCCAACACCCCAAGACAAAAATTTCCTTAAAAGCCCAAAGGGAAAAAAGGAGCCCTTTTTATGGGGCCCCTAGGGGGAGGGAAACTTTTATAGATTCGAGGTTAAAATCATTTTCAACTTGGGGGGAAAAGGGAAAAACGATTCCAAGAGCAAAAAAATACGAGAAACCAAAAAAAGGGGGACATAGGCCCGGGGGGCCCAAGGGGAAAATGGAATTAACCCCAAAAAGGCCCGGGTATTCCCCCCAAAAGAGGGTTAACCAGTTAAAAATTTGGGGGGTCAATTTTGCCCCTTAAAAACCCCCGGGGTTTTCCTAATTTCCCCCCTTTTGGCCGGCCTTTTTTTCCCCCCAAAAAAAAAAGGGCCTTGGGCCCAAAAATCTTTTGGAAAACCCCAAACACTTTTTCCAATTTAAAATTTTAAACCAACCAAACCCACCCTTTAAATTTTTGGTTTTGGGTTTGTGGGGGGGGGTGTGGGGTGGTTTCTTCGTTCTATGATTTGATTGCAAAACAGTTTTTAATTTTTCATTCTTTGCATCTAAAAATTGATAATTTTATCCATAAACTTTTATTTTATGCATTAGTACTAAAATCCAAAAACCCTAAAAAAATTTTTGTTATTTGATTGTTGTTGACGAAATTTTGGGTTTTGGGGTGAAGGGGAAAACAAAAACCGATTTCCCCAACATTTGGTATCGAGCATATCGGTTTCCGTAAACAAATAGTCCTAAGTAAGTTTGTAAGAATTTTTTAAAAAAATTAAATTTAAAATAAGCAAAGGAAACATGGATCATTTTTTCTTTTTGTAATTGAAAAGCATTTTTTTATTCTACTTCCCACTTTAAAACTGACATTTTTCTTGATTACTTCATGATTGGGGTAGTGAGCCAAAAAAGTCCCTCACAATTCATCTATAAAAACTTCCCCAATCTATGGAAACTACGAACTTGGCTCAAATTAGTTGGGGTTGTCCCTTCTTTCATAGCCCCGGATTTTCTCCCCATCAACCTAGATGATGTGCCTAAATGGGAATTTTAAATAGATGCCCAATGAACCAATTAACAATCACTAAAATTGGGAAAATCAATTCGATTCAGGGGGAGCAAATTGTTTTGTGACCCTGGTTGCCCAAAAGATATTCGAATATGTATTTTAAGAAAAGAATTATCCCCAATATATATGCCTCAAGAAGATCACTAATACTCTTGAATACCAAGTGAAATAATACACAAATTCAATAAGAACAACGACCGTAAAATTTCCCCCTTTCAAAAAGATTGAATTTTAAAGGTTCAAAAATGTGCAAAATGGAGGAAATAGAAATCAAGTTTAAAAGCAACTCAATTAACCACTAATAATTCAAATAACAAGGAACCAAAAACTGAAACCCAAAAAATGTTTCGAAACCAACCCTAGATATTACACACTAGAGAAGAAAAGAAAACACAACAATTAGAAATTGGGATAACCACAATTTCAATTGTTGCAAAATCACAAAAATCCAAATCTTGGGATTGGGAAATTTTATAAGGGGGAAATTGAAAATAGGATAACCCTAAAAAAAACCTCTTAAAGTAAAGAGATGTTTTTTTAATATGAAAATTGGCCTCCCAAAAAACCCCACCTAAGCCAATTTTTTGTACCCTTTCTCCCTTTAAGGTTTGAAGTCCACAAAAATTTACAACTATGCCCCTTTTTAAAGGGGGTTAGTCCTAAATGAAAATTACAAACAAATGAAAAATGTTCCAAAAGAAAATTACAACATAGAATGGTCCAATATCAATTACAAAGTACAAAAATAATATAAATCTTCAAGAGCCAATGCTTCGAAGTAAAATCAATCCTAGGGGGCCCCCCCCCTTTTTGATGCAAATCTGTTTGTTTCTCATAGCCATAAACTAATGTAAGTCATTTGGCATCCCATGGAGAAATTTTATTGCCCTATAAGATTATTACTCAAATATTTATTAGATAAAAGAAATGGGAGTGAAAAAAAGTTTTGGGTTTAAAAATCCAAATCAGGGTTTTTAGAGCACAAGGGTCCCGGGAAAAAATTTCCCATCATCTCCTGAGCTTCTAAAAGATTTACCCTCAAATCTAGAGGGTCTTTTTTCTAGAACTTAACCTGAACATCTCTTTTTGCCTTGTTCTCCGGGTTACCAGATGTAGTAAAGTAGTTCTGTTTCTACCCTCAAACTGGTGCACCTCAGACGAAGTCATAGGTAATAGTACTATGCGAGACCCCCCAAAACTAAAACATATATGTTTTTCCTTGAATCCATCATGTAAAAACCTTTCAGTTTAAAACACCGGGGGCCTACCAAACAGCAAATGGAATGCACACAAAGGAATTACATCACATAGAATCTCATCGTAATTTTTCTGTCCAACATCACAGGCACCTTCCCCCTTTTAAAATTGTAACATGCATACCCCCCCGATTGTCCAACCAATGCAAGTCAAAAGGGGTTAGGATGTGCACTAGTAGAAAAATTTTAAATTTTTGTCTACTAGTGTAGTAGATATAACATTCGTGCAACTACCCATCAATAAAGAGTACACAAAGGTTACCTTTGTCCTATAAGAGATTGGAATATGTTCTCCCTCTGTAGTCACAAACTTTAAGGAGATAAGGTTAGAGTCCTACATAACACATTAAAAAGGTAGAAATTGTTCACCCGTATGCTCCTCATGTTTTTTTAATAGCCCAAAACATCAAAATTTACTCCTAAAAAAAGGGCTACAGACAAGCCCAAAAAGGCTCAGTCTGTTCCTCTTAAAACCTCAAAAATTTTCCCCCACACCATCCATAACATTCATCACCCTTTTATTTGGACACTGTGCTGCAATATGCCCAAATCCCATGCGCTTAAAGCTTTTAAATTTGGCGTATTTTTTCCACTAGTAATCCAGGAACAATCTACCTTAAAACGGGTTTTACACCCTTTTTAAACCCTTCTCAGAAGGTATATTTTCCTGGTAGGCTAGAGGTATTTTTGTCCTTTGCCCCTCACTGTCCCCACCTATCCCCTTTTGCCCCTCCTGATCGACTTCAGCTACCAGGGGTTCTGGTAGTAGTATTGGGCCTGCTGCTCGAAGCCCTGAACAATTTGGACCTCCTTTACCTCTCCATTTTTCAAGGCAACTAAATAGCTTCATCAAGTGTACTATAGCGCTGCAGCTCAACAACAACGTTATCTTACATTTTAGCCCAAAAACAAGCGTGCTTGGGTTTTTTCTGGAGGCTTGATTTTACCCCAAAATCTAATCAGAGGGTTTCAAATTCCCCGCACATAATCATCCACTTTTTTGCCTCCTTGCCATAAAGTTTCAGTTGCTTTTAAAAAGTTCCTGTTTTAGGCTTAGGGAAAAAATCTTTTTTTTTAACATCCTTTTTAAAATCCCTCCATGGGCGAATCTCATTTTCCTTATCCCTACCTTACGATAATCAAAATTTTTCCACCATAGTGTAATGTAAACCTGTAAAATCGACAATAGCCAATCGGGCTCAGTATTATCATCATCTCATAATATTCAAAAAGACCCTCAACCTTATCCTCCCAGTCCAAATAATCATCAGCTGATCCCTTGCCATCATAAGAAGGCATCTACAAACTTCACATAGTCCCCGTCCCCGAAGTGGCCTGAAAAACCCTTTTTTGAAATAGATTACCCCAAAGTTGTCATCCCTTTTCTTCCCTGTAAGGATGATAATCCCCATTCATCCTTCCCATTCAGATTTCCATCTCCTACTACTCCCGGGCTCTTTTAAAAAGGGTTTTATAGAGCTACCTTTTGAGGGGGGGTGCCTAAAGGTTCACCACAAATGGTTGTGGTAATGTCATCTTAACAATTTCCCAGTTCCAAAGTTTGCAACTATGGTTGTAAATCCCAAGTTGTTCTTTTAAAGTCCTCCTACCTGCAATATTATGACCCCAACCTCCACCAACCAAGCTATTTGCCTCATTGCCAATTCCCCCATTCACACTTTCGTTAACATGTTTTGATTTAAAAAGTAATCCACAAATTACAGCACATTCCTTTAACAACACCAACCCATACTTTAGCAACCACAATAATGCAATAGCTCAAGTTTTTAAAAAAAATTAAAAGGCATAAGGAAATAATTTAGTAAACCCCCAAATAAAGTTCAATAAATGAAGTACACAAAATAACTATTTTAATAGTTAGAATTAAATTTAACACAAGTGCCCTTTAAATAATTAGTCAATTACATTCACACTTTAAAAGACTTGTTTTAATTCAAATTCTACTACTCAAACCTTCCTTTCTTAGCCATGGGGCCCCCCCCCAAAAACTCATTTCTTTAGCTTCAAAGTGCAGCACCTTAAAATCTACACAATTTTCCCCAAATTCACAAATTTGGGAAACCCCTCACTCAACACCCTAAACACAATGCCAACAATTCAAAACCCTTTTTTTCACCACAAAACCCTACACATACAACTACGGTGCAACAACCCTCCACAGTTTTTTTTGCAATCACAACTCTACACACACTCATGGTTCACACTCCCAAATCATACGAGTTTCACCACTACAAACACTAAAGCAAACTGCAACTATACACCAAAATAACAACAATTTAAATTTGAATGTCAAACTACTTCACTAATTATAGCCCCTTCCTCAAATGGTAAGAAGTAATTTTCAAATTCAAACAACCATTTTAAACTTCTTCAACTTAATGTTTATTTTGAAAATCAAATAATTTCCAAATTTCCACACAATCAAAAATGAAATGCCAATTACCCCTCCTTTTTTCCAAAAACAAACATGTAAACACAATTCTTCTTCCACACAATTGCACTTCCGAATTTATGTTCAAAAAACAACAAGAACTTCAAAATTATTTAAAATCACTCCAACAAGCAGCAAGTTTAACTTCTACTCAAGACAAATCACCCACTTCAAGCAATTATAACAACAATTTAAATTTACTCTCAATTTGGGAATTGAAGTTAAGAACATGAACCCAAAATTTCCAAAATTCAAAAAAAAAAAAACCCTTACACAACCCTTAAGTTTTGATCCCAAAAAGATGATTCCTAAATGGGGTTAAGCACATGCTAATGAACCAATTAACGATCACTAAAATGGCAAGATCAATTGGGTTTTAAGGGGGGAGCAAATTTTTTTGCGTGACCTAATTGCAATTGATGATCCGAATGATGTATTTCATGAAATGAATTATCCAATGATATTTCCTCAATGAAGATCACTAATCTCTTGAATGCCACATAAATAATACACAAATTCACAAGAACAATGCCGTAATTCCCCTTCCAAAAGGATTGATTTTCGGTTCAAAAATGTGCAAATGGAGGACAGAAATAAAGTTTAAAAGTAACTAAATTTAAACCCTAAAATTTCGAAAAAAAGGGAAAAAAAATCTGACCAAGAAATGTTTCAATCCAACCTTAGATTTTTCACATAGAAAAGAAAAGAAAACACAACAATTGAAATTGATAAGAGGAAATTGAATAGGATAACCCAAGCTCTCTCACGTGAAGTGATGTTTTTAATCTGAAAATTGTCCTCCTAAAAGCCCTCCTTAAGCAAGTATTTATATGCCCCCTTTGGGTTAAAAAAGTTTAAAAATTTACAACTATGCCACTTTTAAGGTGGCCGGGGTCCAAATGAAAATTAAAACAAATGAAAGTTTTCCCAAAAGAAAATTACAACATAGAAGGGTCCAATATAATTACAAAGTACAAAAATAATAAAAATCTTCAAGAGCCAAGCTTCAATTGAAATCAATTGCAAGGGCTTTTTGATGCATATTTGATATGCCCTGTGGCCATCAACTAATGTGTCATTTGACATCCTACGGAAAATTTATTGTACCTGTAAATTATTCTCAATTTTTTTTAAATAAAAAAATAAAAAAATGAGGATTTTTTTCACCCCCAAATCGGTTCTGAGAGCATTTATGGTGCCAGAAAATTTCCCATCACTAGATGCCCTGTGAACTAACAACAAAACCAAGGAAAAAAGTCTATTTGTACAAAAAGTGCACTTCTTAAGATTAGCAAATAGCTTTCCAATTGCAGCACTTCTAAAAACAAAATTCAAAAAAAATAAATTATCATCTAAATTTTTACTATGGATAAGGATATCATCAAAATAGACCACTATAAATTTTCTAATAAAAGCCCTCAAAATATGGTTTTTATTAACCTCATGAAGTGCTTTGGTGCATTAGTTAACCTAAAGGGCATAACCAACCATTCATATAAACCATGTATATATTTTTAAATGTAGTCTTCCACTCGTTTCCTTTTCTTTCATTCAAATTTAATATACCCTTTTTCAGATCAATTTTAGAGAAAAAAAGGGAACCATGTAAATTATTAACATGTTTCTATCGAGGAATGGATGACAATATTTTACCATTATGTTGTTCATTGTAGACAGTAAAAACCATCCACTGGAACTTTTCCTTCTTAGGGACAAAATCACAGGAACTGCACAGGGGCTCATGCTTTCTCCCACATCCCCTTTTTCCCATCAGCTCATAACCTTTTTTTGGGAGTTCCTTTGTTTCTTTGGGATTACTCCTATTAAGCGAGTCGGTTTTGGAATGGTTGCACCGGGTACAAAAACGTCTGATTTAAATTCCTGGGATGGGAGGTAACCCTTTTGGGGTTTCACTAAAAAACATTTTCAAATTACTACAACAAAGAAACAATAGAACTTGGCAAACCTCTTAGTATAAGAGTACAAAACATAGGTCCCTTTGTTTTTTAAAGAACAAAGCTTTCTTAATATCACAACCCTCACATAAAAATTTTTTTTTTCTTTTTGTTTCCCCTCTCACTATTCAATTCTCTCCCATTCCTTTTTTTTTCTCTTTTCTTATTTTTCCTCTCTCTTTTTCTTTTGTGGGCAGCTTTTCCCTTTTATTTTCACCAACTCTTTTTTGCCACTTTCTCTTTAAAACCCCTCATTTTGTTTCCTCATATACTTCACTGGGAGTTAGAGGACAAAGAGTAATAGGCCTCTTACGTTTATAAAAGAGTATTTATTAGTGAATCCTCATGTTTCCCCCTGTCTGTAAAACTGTCATGGCCATACCTAGCAACAAGTGTTACTTGCATAGGAACTACATCACAAAGAACTTTTTTCCCCATACTTTCCTATTTTTAAAAAAAACTAACACCTATTTTGTAACCTTTCATTTCACCACTATCATTTAACCATTGCAGTTTATAAGGGCGAGGAGTTTAAATTTGGGTAGGAACCTTAATTTTTTCCAACCAGGGTTCGTGTTGGCAACATTGGTACAATTTCCCAACCATCCAAATTTAACACAAACTTTAACCTTGTCTTTAACAAGACACCTAGTATGAAATATTTTTCTCTAAACTGAAACATTCTTCTTTTTCCTTTGTCTCACACTCAAAGCCCTCATAGCTACTAATATCTCCCCTTGAAAAAGCATTTTCCCCCCCCCTTTCATCAACATCCTCTAGTGATGGCACAGATCCATGCCTGACTCACTATTTGCCCTAAATTTTCTCCTTTTACCCCCTCATCACCAAATTTCCCTCTTATTCAGAAGTGACTCGCTATATGTCCTCGGCCTTGGCATTTAAAACATTTAGTATCACAATTCTTATTAGGAAAAGAATCGGTTTACCTTTTTTCCCATGAAAGCCATTTCTATTTTTTGTTTTGGCATTAGTTTAGAGGGGAAAACTGCTTCTCCTCCTTTTTCCCATGTATTAGTCCTCTAGATGGAAGAACTCGATGTCGAACATGGGGAAAACTACTCCTTTTTCCCCTTGAGTTACTTTTCTACCTTAATCTCCAAGTGAACCATACCTCCAAATTTTTTATAATGTTTTCAATCCACTACATTCTATATATCCCGATTCAAACCTACCAAAAAACCAAAAAAAAAGTAGCTTCCCGATCTTCTTCAACATTTACCCCAATCATAGCAACCTCCATTCTTTATGTATTCCTCCACACTCCTATTTCCCTGTCTCAGATTTTGTAGTCTATTAAAATAAATCCCCCGTATAATAAGTGGGAATAAACCGCTTCCTCATTACCCTCTTCATCTTTTCCCCAAATCTTATTGGGGGCTCTCTAAAAACCCCCTCCTCTCGATAACAATTGGTCCCCCCAAACTATAACAAAAGTCAAAAAATTCAAAAATAGCCAATTTCACCTGTTTAACTTCAAAATAATAGATAGTCAAACATCATTCTACCTTTTTCTCCACTCAAGATAGACATTTAGGATCATTTTTCCCTTAGAAGGGGAAAGGGAAATTTTTTTTTTGATATTTCCTAGAAATTTCTATCTTCTTCTTTCCTAACTCCTCTACTTCTCCCTATATTTCTCCTATAACCCCTGAAGGAGTCCTAGTCAAATTCAGCTGTAGACCCTTCACAAACCCCCCTCTCTTCCTCTATGCCACTAACCTTCTAAGCATTCTATCCCCCCTACATCTAGCAAAAACAATCCGAGATTGCTCAAAAATTTTTCTCCATTTGCTTGTGAAATTGATCTATCTTTGCTCTAAACATCTTCCTCACTCAATATCAAAGTCTTCATGATCAATTCATGTCAATACCACCCATCACACTAACAAGAGAATTTCTTTTGACATTCTTTTTCTGCAACAAAAAAAAAGATGATAATGAAAATAAAGATCCTCACTAAATCACTCCCTCACTTTTTTTGGCCCCTCAATCTTTGGGAAAGTCTCTCTAACACTCATTTTTATTTTTTCACAAGATTCAATTGGCTTTTATGCACTCTAAATTCCCCCCACCACTTTGCTTCTTACCACTCACAACTTCTTTTTTCAATACTTCCATGCAAAACAATACAAACAGATATAAAACCCTACTTGAATTGGTCGACTTTTCTCTTAAGCTGGCAGTCAAAGCCGGCGGCTTAAATGCCCCTTGAACTAGCGTATGGAGTAAGTCGGCCACTTAAAGCCAGCGGCTTAAATGCCCTTAAATTGGCATATGGAGTAAGTCGGCCACTTAAAGCCAACGGCTTATATTTTCCTTAAATCGGCGTATAGAGTAAGTTAGCCACTTAGGCCAATGAAATTACTTTGCTGGCCTACAAGGCAATTTCACACCGGCCATTTAGGTCGGTGGGCTATCTCCTCCACACCACTAACTTTTCTTCTTCTGCGTCGACAACTTTGATTCTTCAACAAATGTCTTCAAATCATCTTCGTTCCAAAACGTCTTGGATTCCAATGACTTGGATTATTTTTTGTTCATTCTTAGATTATGCAAGCATTGCTCCTCATCTTGAATTTCTTTTATTAGCCCATTGAGTGCGTCCTTAAGTCGTTTAGCTTTAAGTCAGGTTATAAGTCCAACAGGCATCTCAACAGGATCCGCTATCCATTTCCTAGCTCGATTGTCATTAGAGGACCTAGGCTATGAGTCAATGTTATGTTCAATCCCGCATAGGGGGGGTAATCCACTTAGTAACTCCTCAAGGAACAAGTTTTATAATTCCTATAACAAATCGTTTACCTCTCTAAGCAATATGTCTAGGTTGATAGCTTTTAGCAATTGCTGATCAAGAGTAAGTACATTGGGTCACTTAAGCTCATGGTCTATCTCAACTTGCTCCTTTTGTGAACATGGTCTTCTTCTATACTCGAGTATTTTAGGCATGATCTCGTTATACTTCCTTAGGTTTCGTCGGGTGCAAGGAAACCTTCTTGCCTTTTGGAATCCATAAATTTTACAATACCCATCATGTAGTACACATTGGTTAAACATCCAAGGTGGTTTGAGCAGCATATGTAAAGCACATATAGGTAACATGTTACAAAGGATCACATCTTTGTACCTATCCCCAATTGCTATTAACACTGTGATGAGAGCCATGATGGGAGCCAAGTCAGAAGATGGAATGTGGATCCTCTTGAAGTGCCACCTGGACCGATCACAAGAACTCGAGCGAAACGATTACAGGAAGCACATAACGGGTTGATAAAGGATGTCCATGAAGTCAGAAAGGATTGGGGGCAATCATGAATTTGGGAAAGGATTGGAACAACCATGGGAATGCCCTTGCTCTTGTACAAGTCATAACGGAAAAGGGTTGAAGAGGGCGTGTCTTTACAAGGCACGCCCGTGTAGGAGTCTGGAGGCTACACAGAATCATACACGGTTGTATACACGTTCAAAGGCACGACCGTGTACGGTGTCAAGATTTCAACAGAAAGATACACGACTAGAAGTACACAGTCGTGTATGTTATCAAGAATTTCCATAGAAAGATACACGACTAGAAGTACACGGTCGTGTATCTTGTCAAGATTTCCACAGAAAGATACACGACTAGAAGTACACGGTCGTGTACATTGTCAAGATTTCCATAGAAAGATACACGACTAGAAGTACACGGTCGTGTACATCTCCAACGCCGGCTTAAGGCCGTCGGCCTTCATTCCCACGTTGCTGGCCTTTAAGTTATTGTTTTGTTATTTTACGCAACTTATTGAAGCTATGTCGTTTTAGGGCATCATTGTTACGAATTGTAAACCCTAATATAAAGCTCCTAGGGTTTAGATACAACATATGAATATAGAATATACAACCTACAAGTTTGAAAACACTTTGAGAGAATTCCTCTCTTGGTTCTTTAAAGAACTAATCTAGAACTTATCGGATTTTATTCCGTGGCGTTCATCCCGACTTATCAATCGGTCTATCATCCCAATTGTGGCGTCTTCATATTATACCAAGGTTCTTGTCTCACTTATAGGCAAACGGATCGCGTTTTCCACTTGAGTGTGTTTGGCATCTTGGGTAGCAAATTCTGAACGTATTGGTATAGGGTTTCGTCACAAAGTTGGCGTGGTTCGTATCAGTTTGGTATCAGAGCAAACCGATTTCATATCAGTTTGGTAACAGAGCCTAGGTTTGTTAAACTATCAGTTCGGTTTGAGGAAGGTTACATCAAAACCTTAACTCCAATCGTTCATATCAATTGTTCGTATTCAATTTCATATTGTTAATTGTCTATTGAAAGTGTAGTACCTACTATTCAATTTTGTTATGACAAAAAAAAGGAAGAATCACGACAAAAAAAAAAGGAACGTGATCAAGAGCAACAAACAAAGGCGACAAAAAAAAAATCTGAAAAGAAAAAGAGGAAAATTTCAAGCCCTAGAGTTGTATTCTCTAGTTGAATTCTACGGAAGGGAATTGGTGTAGTTTGGGTTAGTTCCAAGAGAATTGAGAAGAAGAATTGGTGAGTTGATATCATCATTGCTTGTGAGAATACACGAGTGACTGCGTGATATCATCCTTTGAGCGAAACACGTAAGGGAGTGTATCGTGAGGCTTAATTATATATATATTTATGTTAGTACTAATATTTTTCTGCAGGAACTATGTCGAGGCAACATTCTCATGAAGGTGAGAGGGGAAGGTTTGATGCAAGTTAGTGATTGAGGCGTTGAGGGGTGAGATGAAGAGAATGTTTCAGTAGGGGATGGAACAAATTCATGAGACGGTGAAACAAAGACTAGAGCAATCTAAAAACGTCTTCCAAGGGCGTAAGAGGGAGAGTTGTTCTAGGAGAGTACAAAGGGGCGAAGATGAAATGTCGGATGAGAATTTGATGAACCTTCTGTCGGGAGTTATAGAGTATATAGTGGTAGGAATAGAGGAACTAGGGATTGGGAAGATAGAGGAGATAGGAATAGAGAGGATAATCAACTAAGTAATATAAAGATGAAGATTCCTCCTTCCAAGGGAAGAATGATCCCGAGGCGTACTTAGAGTGGGAGAAGAAGGTAGAGATGGTGTTTTGATTGTCACAAAACTATAGTGGGAGAAAGAAAGTGAAACTTGCTGCCATTGAATTTTCAGATTATGCCATAGTGTGGTGGGATCAACTAATGTTAAATCGAAGAAGGAATGGCGAACCACCTATTGAGTCGTGGGAAGAGATGAAGAGGGTGATGAAGAAGCAGTTTGTGCCTGCGTATTACTATCGTGAATTACACAACAAATTGCAAACTCTTAGGTAGGGAAGCCGAAGTGTGGATGAGCATTTCAAGGAGATGGAAGTTACTATGATTAGGACAAATGTAGAGGAGGATATAAAGAGGCTACCATGGCTAGGTTTCTTGCTGGATTGAATAGAGAAATTCAAAATGTCGTGAAATTGCAGCATTATGTAAATTGAAGATATGTTCATATGGCTATAAAGGTTGAAGAACTAACATGGGAGGAAAGGTAGTAGTACGCACGGTTTCAACAGGGTGCTGGTTCATCCGCCTGGAAGACTAACCAATGGAAGAAGGAAGAAAAGCCTTTACCCACCAAACCAAAAGGAGAGCAGAGGCAAGCGGGTTCTACTCCCGGTAACCAAGGTAAACCTGACTCTTCTACTCCTAGAAATCGTGACATTAGATGTTTTAAATGCCAAGGTAGAGGCCATATTGCTAGTCAATGTCCGAATAGGCGGTGTTATGATTCTGCGTGATGATGGTGAGCATGAGACTGAGGGGGATAGTGAAGAGGATGATATGCCTCCATTAGAGGACGTTAGTGATGATGAGGAGCTTGCAGTAGGGAAGTTAGTGGCAGTAGTAGTGAAGCGAGCTTTGAATGTGCAGTGTGAAGGAAGAAGAGGAGGTGTAACGAGAGAATATCTTTCATACTAGATGTTATCTAGGTGATCATATTTGCAGTTTGATCATTGATGGAGGAAGTTGCACTAATGTGGTTAGTAATTTTATTGTCGAGAGGCTGGGACTCAAGACTACTAAACACCCTAGTCCATATAAATTACAGTGGCCGCATGATAGTGGCGAGACTAAGGTGAGTAAGCAAGCCTTGATTGCTTTTCGCATTAGTAAGTATGAGGATGAGGTGTTATGCGATGTAGTGCCAATGCAAGCATGCCATGTGTTTGTTGGGGAGGCTAGGGCAATTTGATGGGAAAGGGTTGTTCATGATGGCTTTTTAAAAAGTATAACGCTTGCTCACCAAGGGAAGAGCTTTAACTTAAACCTTTAACACCTAAACAGGTGTATGAGGATCAGTTGCAGCTACAACATTCCTTTTGCAAAATATAAGGTGAGTGAAAAACAGGGGGAGAGTGAGAGAGCAAAAGACAGCGAGAAAAAAAAGGAACACAAAAGTCGATATCAAAAGGAAAAAGAGAGGAAGGCTGGAAAGAGTTTTGATAGACCAAGTTGAAGGGGGATCAACTTTGGTGGTGAGTGAAAAGGGGAGTAGTAGCCTTGCAAAAGGAGAGTTTGTGGCAAGAGCGAGTGTAGTGAGGAGAGCGTTAGTGATGAAGCAACCATGTTTTGCTGGTTTTTAAGAAACTTGTTTAAATTTACTAACGAACATTTAACTCTTTGCCTAGTGTGGTGGTTGTGTCTATTATGCAAGACTTTGAAGATGTCTTCCCTTTGAGGAGTTCCAAAGGGATTACCACCTATACGGGTATGAGCACCAGATTGACCTAGTACTCGGAGCATCGATTCCAAAAAAACCCGGCTTATAGGAGCAACCCAAAGGGAGCAAAGGAACCCAAAGGCGTCGTGAATTAAGGGGAGAAGGGGTACGTAAGAGAAAGCATGAGCCCATGTGCAGTGGCCTGTGATTTTGGTGCCTAAGAAAGATGGGTCATGGAGAATGTGTGTTGATTCCCGCGCCATAAAACAACATTCGGTAAAGTATCGTCATCCCATTCTTTGCTTAGATGACTTATTAGATGGGTTATATGAGTCTAGGTCATTCCTCATGAACTTGGGTAATATTTCCAGGGATTTTGTGTTAGGATTACCAGGTCTAGACATGGTCGAGATTCTATTTTTTGAAAGTCATGGATAGATTCTCTAAAATGGCACATTTCATTCCTTGTCACAAAACAGATGATGCTTGCAATATTGGTAATTTGTTCTTTAGGGGAATTTGTGAGATTACAGGGTATGCCTAGGACAATCGTATCGGATAGAGATGCTAAGTTCTTGAGCTACTTCTGGAAGACCTTGTGGGCTGAGTTAGGAACTAAGTTTTGTTCTCTACTACTTGTCATCCACAATTGATGGTCAAACTGAGGTATTAAATCGAACTTTATCTACTTTGTTGAGGGCTATCATTAAAAAAAACTTTAAAAAGGGTTAGGAGGATTGTTTGCCGCATGTTGAATTTGCCTATAATCGCACAATACTTTCTGCTACTAAGTTTACTCCTTTTAAAATTGTGTATGGTTTTAACCCACTAACTCTTTGGATTTATCACCTTTGCCTATTTCTGAGTATGTTAATCTAGATGGCAAAAGAAAGCAGAATTTGTTTAAACAGATCCATGAGAAGGCAAGGCTAAATATTGAGCAAAGAACAGAGCATATGTGAAACAAAGCCAACAAGGGTCGTTGACAAGCTGTCTTTGAACCTGGAGACTGGGTTTGGGTTCACGTGCGCAAAGAGCGGTTTCCTGTGCAGCGTCGATCTAAACTATTTCCCTAGAGGCGATGGACCATTCAAATTCTTAACGCATCAATGATAATGCATACAAGATAGATTTACCAGGTGAGTATCAAGTAAGTGCTACATTTAATGTTACTGATTTGAGTCTTTTTTATTTTAGGCGATGATTTGAGGACAAATCCTTTTCAAGAGGAGGGGGAAAGATGAGAGCCATGAAGGAGCCAAGTCAGAAGATGGAATTTGGGTCCTCTTGAAGTGCCACCTAGACCGATAACAAAAACGCGAGCGAAACGATTACAAGAAGCACTTAACGGGTTGATAAAGGATTTTCCATGAAGTCAGAAAGGGTTGGAGCAATCATGAAATGGAAAGGATTGGAACAACCATGGAATGCCCTTGCTCTTTTAAAAAGTCATAACGGATACGAGTTGAAGAGGGCGTGTCCCTTTACAAGGCACGACCGTTTTAGGAGTCTGGAGGGCTACACAGAATCAACACGGGCGTATAAAACGGTTCAAAGGCACAGCCTGTAGGTGTCAAGAATTTCCACAGAAAGATACACCACTAGAAGTAACAGTCGTATATGTTGTCAAGAATTTTCCCTAGAAAGATACACGACTAGAAGTACACTGTCTGTATGTTGTCAAGATTTCCATAGAAAGATACACCCACTAGAAGTATACGGTCGTGTACATTGTCAAGATTTCCATAGAAAGATACACGACTAGAAGTACATGGTCGTGTACAATCTCCAAAGCCGGCTCAAGGCCGCCGGCCTTCATTCCACGCTCCCGCGTTTAAGTTATTTTTTGTTATTTTACGCAACTTATTGAAGCTATGTCATTTTGGGGCATCATTGTTATGAATTGTAAGCCCTAATATAAAGCTCCTAGGGTTTAGATACAACATAAATATAGAATAAAACAACAACAAGTTTGAAAACACTTTGAGAGAATTCCTCTCTTGGTTCTTTAAAGAACTAATCTAAACTTATCGGATTTTATTCCGTGGCGTTCATCCCGACTTATCAATCGGTCTTTCTCCCAATTGTGGCGTCTACATATTATACCAAGGTTCTTGTCTCACTCATAGGCAATGGGTCGCGGTTTCCACTTGAGTGTGTTTGGCATCTTGGGTAGCAAATTCCGAACGTATTGGTATTAGGTTTCGTCACACGTTGGCATGGTTCATATCAGTTTGGTATCAGAGCAAACCGATTTCGTATCACACTGTCACATGTTGTGTAACATATAGGGCTCCCTTCTCATGTAGCTAATGCAATTTAATGTTCAAAGATATTTGATGGTCTACAATTATGGCTTGTTAACCAAAGATGATGTGGCCACATTGGTGTAGTTCCTTCCATCAATAATCAACATGCGTAAGTGCCCTTTCACCTTTCATCTAATATGGGATAAGTTCTCTCTCTGCTCATCCTCTTTTAATGGACTCACACTAGAGCTCTCCTTCTCACCATGCTTAAATACTAACCGTGCTTGTTATATACTGCAGCATCCTCATCATCAAGATACTCAATGAGGTCTCCCTTGATAGTCTCTAATTTCTTCTTAACCTCCTCCTCATTAGTGCTTTTAACCTCATACCGAGGTCCTTCACCTTTCAAGATCATTACTCTATAATTCAAACATTAAGAAGCAATATGCCTAAAGCCAAGACAATTGAAACATTTGATTTAGCTTATCTTCTACCCTAAACGTTATCTAATCCCCTTCTTAGTTTAGGAGCGGTGATAGCTGCCTTCTTACACTAATCATACTTTTGTTAATTATTGGTGTCACATCAATTACCATCTCTAATTATAATACCTTAGGGTCATCTATTGATAGGTTAGGGTGGAAGTGATAACATTGACATCGGTGCCTTGTTCAAGTTATTGCGCTTATGTTGTTTGGCCATTTAAGCTAATCAAATGGCATCATCTAAAGTATTCAAAAACTGAAGCTTGACCACACACACAATATCATACTTTAGTAATCGAATTATGGTTCTATCTTTTGGTTCTTCCACCTTACATCATATCATTAACAATTGAAACTCCTTTACATAGTCACCTATGTACATACCTCATTGTCTTAAGATCTACAGTTTCTTGAAAGCTTCTTACATTTTAATACTGAAGGACAAATTTCCTCCTAAGAGTCCTTTTCATCTCATCCATGATCAAATCTCATGTTCTCCACCTTGTCTCTATGTATTTAACAAACTCTTTTACCATAAGGTGATATAGCTAGAAAATTTAAAGGTAGCTAAGCACACTTTCACGGCCTCATCATACTTATGAAACCCAAACAACTTATCTATTTTGCTTGTCCAATCTAGGTAGTCATTTGCATCTCCACTACCTATAAAAGAAGGTATTTTCTTCTTATCATTATCAAGTCCCTTAGCAACTCACACACCTTTTATCCCACACTCCATGTCAAAGTTAAACCTTGTCTCTTTATCAATCTCTTATATTTACACTTGCCTCCTTACTCATTAATCTCATTTAAATCTACCACCATTTTGAGTATTTCAATGGGTTTACCCTTTCTTCATCATTTTGAGTCCGCTATCACCTACATAAGCTTGAGGTTGGTTAGTTGTCCACCAAATGCTACACAATGACTATAAGATTAGTGACTAAAATAGTTAGTTCTTGGATTTTCTCTTCAGTAGCTCTTATAAATGGATGAGCATTCCTTTTATGTCCATGAGTGTCACTCTCATAATCTTCAATACCACGATGAGCACTATGATTTAACTTCTTCATGACACAATCACTATTCACATAGCTTAACAAACTCAATAACAACAACTAATATCAGACCAACTGCAACTTATACTATACACTCCTTTGTCAGAACCTATTTCTTTGATACCAAAATCTATATGATGCACCCAGTAGTTAAGTTTTTCACCAAGACATCAAGTGTAGATTAGAACATTAGATGGTGCTTGAAATATAAAAGGAGCTTATGGGTTTAGTTAGGGTTTTAGCAAAATGCAATTATTTAAATGTTTATGACTCACCACCAAAAAATTATACAACTTAAGAACTATTGATATTATGTACAAGTAACAATTAGAGTCCTTACCACAATCCATAATAAATGGATTGATAAGATAAGGCTTTAATCTTAGAGAAGAGATGTGTATTTAATATTGATGAAGACTCCTTTGACTTACATGTAAGGGACTATTTTATTGTAAGTCCCTAAAGGCTACATAGATTAAAGATAAAGTCCAACTTCCTTTGTTATTACAAAAGGGGAAAAAATGTAAAGAAGCAAAAGGGAAGTTTTTGCAAACATGTGTAGTTGTCAAGAATTAGGGACACGTGCTGTTTAAGAAATGGTGACGTTTCTAGCAAAAGAAGGCAGATTGTACAAAGACTAATTGAGGTAGGTTAAACCGAGCTATTTAAATTATGTGGATGGGTTGTTGTCCATTATAGGTTGAACTATCTAGTGCCTCTTTAGCTTGTGTGACAATAAGCAAGTCATAGTAACTTGATAAGTGATGTAAGAAAAAGTAATGAATAAAGGTCACCTCATCTTTGAATGGATCATTGTTCAAGATTTGCTACATTAGGTTCTATAATCCTTAGAGCCTGGCTCATGTGAGTAGTCTAGAGGTCAAATTCTTATCATATTTGTTAGAGATGACAAAACTTTGCCAAATGGTGGATTAGGTAGAACTTGGGTATAGACTTAGAAGTATAAATTAAAAGACTTCAACTCAAGAAGTGTTAGTAATATAAATAAAGTTTTGATGATAACAAAGTATATATTCTGTTAATTATGGTTATTTTTTGTTAAGAATATATTGCAAAGATATGAATTCATGATGTAAAATATAATGCATATTCTAAACTTAAAAGTGATATTTAGAACTAAAGTTTTTTATCAACACACATCTTTGGCAGAAGTCAGTATACTATGACTCTAATAGAAAGAAACCTATTTTAAACTGCTGATAAGATTCAATAGTATAAAAGGATCATAAAAGATTAAAAAGTATGATAGATCAAGACTTACCTACATAAGTTAGGTAGATTTGGGAAATATATTTAACTCATTCCACTAAAAAAGGATTATTATAACTAGGGAATCTTAACAAAAATAGAAAGATAATTATTAGTTGAAAATGAATTTGGAAAAGTAATGAAAGGTTATTTGAAAAAAATTATGAAGGTTACCATATTGATTAATTTGACCATTGGGAATGGAGTATATAACTACAGGTATTAGAATCAAAGAAGACACACAAACATAAAAATACATATATGAAAAGCAATACAAGTGACCAATAAGAAAGATATTATATTTGTGTGCTAAAATGAGAGGATTCCAAATTGTTCTTATCCACAAAACGTTTGATTGAAAACATAATTGAGTGATTATATTCTCTTAAGTTCTATAATTTAGCTAAGGAAGCTAAGTAGCTAATTAGGAGTGACTATTGTATTCTTATAGTGATTGTAGACTATTTTGAAGAGTGACTATAGAGTGGTTAATTATTGTAATACTCTTTTAATTTTGATTTTTTAAAGAGTAGAACAATTTGGTAAAGACAACTAGGACCCTAATGTATGGAGGCTGGAAGAGTGGATTAACACATAAGGCAAGAGCACTATATGTCACATTACTTGATCTTCTTAAACCCCATCATTTATTTTCTAGAATTGTTTTATATTTGATATTTATTTGTTGCAAATTAGTTTCTACCAATATTAATCAAAAGGGAACTAAGTTTAACCAACATGTGGTATTAGAGCTTAGCTTGACAACACTTAAATTTAAAGATCTATAGCAAAAAGTGTTACAATTTCTTTTCGAAAGTCACCTTATTTTGATCGAACTAATTACACTTGTTGGAAATATTAGGTGGGAGCACATATTAAGGTGATGGATTATATAATTTAGGAAGTTATCCTGAGTGGTGATATGGAGATTGAAGAAACATATAGCGAATCATTATCATGTTGATGATGAAGAAGAAGAAGAAATGAAGATTGAAGATTCAAAGAAAAGAATTGGAAGGCTAAGAATCTCTTACTCTCCTCTATTTCCTATTCTAAATTTCATCTAATATTTTCATGTAAGTCAACAAAAGAAATTTAGGATACCATTTCTAAAACATTGAAGTACCTGCAACAATCAAAGAAATGAGAGTAAAATCTCTCCTACAACAGTATTAACATTTTCAAGTTTTACCAAAAAAGAGATAGTTGATTTAATCATGTATAAAAACCTAAACTTGTAACCCAACTTACATGTCTTGTGTTTAGATTGGATCCATCTATCAATTTAATAGTCATAAAAAGTCTATAAAATACTTACTATTTAATGTGAAGGGAAGCAATAATAAAATTAAATTTAACAAATAATAAAACCATCAAGTTCTAAAGATTAACACAAAACTACAACATAACATGCTTTTAATAAGTTAGTCTCATCAACTATAACAAATCTAAAATTCGTTTAGTTCCATAACAACATTGAGTTAAGTTAAACGATGGCTTAAATGAACATTATCATTGTGGGATCTCCAAAATTCATCGCATCTTGTCAGATCTTTAAAGGAGATGGTCAAAGAATCCATAGAGTCAATCCTTTGTAAATAAAAGAGTTTCTATAGTCCAAACCTTCAAGGTGCTACAATGCTAATCAAGGGATCAACTACTACTAAAGCAGATTTAGAAGCTACCATAAATATTGATATGCTTAGGAAATCACGTGATATTTTTGCAATTGAGGATATCAAAATTAAGTGGTTTTTCAATAACTCAATACATAAAATTAACTATTGTACGCCACTCCTCATCAAAATATAGCTCTAGTTGAGATTTTGTAGCACCCCTAAAGATTTGCATGCTTCAAAAAATTAAAATTCTTAGATAAGATAAAAAAGAAATTGACAAATAGATGAGATAAAAAATTAAACTTCAAAATGAAAAAAAATTCACTTTGAAATGTAAAAATAGATATATAGTTGTAAAAAAAGGAAAGTTGCTGGCAAGTCATTGCTGCATTCACGATAAAAGGTTTTTTGGCTTTTAACTTATTGATTCAATATTTCATCTGAACTTACTCTATCTTTTTTCACTTATTCATCAAAAGAGAGAGAATTAATGCCTTTTTGACTTTTAAAAAACTCATTTTGTGTCATCACCATAAATCCTCTAAAAACTCCTCTTAATAAAATTAAGTTTATATCAGAATCTAATATAATAGCCAAAGAAATGAATTTTGGGGTTGAATGCTTAGTAAATAAGATTTTTACCAATAAAGTGAAACAATCAAAAGAGAATAAATGAAAGAGCTATATGAAAATGAGTCAACAAGAGAATAAATGAAACTAAGAAATAGATTTTTACCTAAAAAGTGAAACAATTTGATTGCTTTTGCTTGTGTCATGTTGTTACTAAGAGAAATTGAGAAACGTGAAACTTGGAAGTGTACTTTGAGATTGAATGAACTATTTTAAAAAAAATAATATAAACTTAAGTATATTTAAAATGTTATTGACACAACCTATTTTATAAAACTTGTTTAAATAAATGGGTTTGTAAACGTGTTTATGTATTGGTTAAGCCCATTTCTTAGACATAAATTTTAATGTGTCGCTTCTAGAAACTAACTTATTTATTGTTTGTATCAATTTTTGCTAATCTAAACCCATTTATAATCATGTCATGTCGTGTCTAAGTTCATAGGTTAAGTCCCAAGTTGCTAGCCTTAATGCTAGTAGTGGATATGTAGGAACCCTTGGGGTGTCTACAAAAGAAAAAAATCAATTTTCTTAAAAAATGAGAAATATATATATATATAAAAGATAATGTCCTTTTTATGTTTCATTCAATTTCCTTTTGTTAGATTCAGCATCTCATCGAATCTTGTATGATATGTTTTGTGATATTTTGTAAATATGTACATATTTTCAATATAGATATGTGGATATTTTTTAAAAGAGTGTTTTTGTTTGGAAACCAAATCAATTTTAAAAAAAGTTAGCCCCTATATGTAAAATCTTTAGTTTTCTGGCTTGAACTAATGGCTAAGTTCGGATTTATTCTACCTATGCAATTCTAAATTTTTTTTTTGCTAACATCAATTAGTTGGTGACTTCAATTTATTTTTTAAAAATATTTTCTTAAATGTTTTTCTAAAAATTATAACTTTCCTTAAATTTCACTAAGTACCCTTATTCTAAGTGTCTTGGGCTTAGTACATAAGGAAAAGTTGAATTTAAACTCAACAATAACACATAGCACAAATAATTAAATAATTTAGTGAAAATAAAGAGATAGAGAATAAAGAGAATCAATAAATTGAATTTTAACATGGATTTCAAGTGATCCCTCCCATTCCATAATCGCGCAATGCCTTGAACAAGACAAATTTACACCACTTGTATTTATCTCTTAATTCTGGCTCTCAAAAGCTAAATACGTAATGATACACTCACAAAAAATTAAAAGTATAGCCTTTTAAAGAATTTTTGAATGAAAGTTCTTTAATGCACTACACACTTCTCACTCAAATAGTTGAAAATTTATGAACAAAGAGAACAAGTATATTAATGAATGTTTGAAGAAGTAGCTATGAACAAAGGATGTACAAGAAGTCCCTTTTTTTAAGATCCTCACATTAGAGATGTCATATTTAAGGAGAAGTTTAAGATTTCATTTAGACCAATCTCTGGGGCATAAGCCAAAAGGCTAAAGGGGCAACTTCAACTATTTGTCCAAAATAGGTTGATGATAAGCTATTCACATGTGGATTTCTGAGGAGTCCAAGAAAATTTTAATTTGCTTGAAGTTAGCAGCCAAAGGATAATAGTGAAAATTAAGGCCTGATAATTAAATTGCTTGAATTTGGCAACTAGATGATAATAAAGGCAAAATTTCGGCCTTAAATGTTAGATGCAATAAATGTTATAAATGTCTTTAAAAAAAAAATCCTTCATCTTCTTTTAGGTTATAGATAATAAAAGTTATAACTTTGTAAAATAAGGGATTCTTAGCTTGCAAAAAGATAGCAATAGTATCTTTTCTTGAATTATATGAGAGAGCTTGTTTTCTTGTAAGTTTTTTTTTTTTTATGCTTAAGGTGTTAATTGAATTACAATTGAGATTCTCTTCTTTTAAACTAATTTTTCTTCCTATTTCTCTTGTTCTTGATTACTTTTGATCTAGGGCTCAAGGGAAATTTTTGTATCATATCTTGGGTTCTTATAAAAAACGTATTCTAGGGGAATTGAACAAACAATACAATTACCTTGGTGAGGATCGAATTTTGTTTGATTGATAACGAGTTCTAAGACATAATTAGATCCTAGGGTTGCGCATCATTTGGTATCAGAGCAAGGGTTATCTCTATGTAATTACTTATCCTTTTGTTTTCTTTTGTCCTTTTCTTTATTCTTGTTGAATCTTGTTGTCTTTTCCATTCTCTTTTCGTAATTGCTTGTGATTAAATTCGTAAATTTTTGGGTGAATCAAAATTCCAATTTTTGTGAATAAGTTCTGATTAAAAAAAAAAGGATAAAATTTTATTTATATATATTATATATATATATATATATATATATATAAAAGGCTATAGATTATCAATTCTAATCTCTTTATCTCTATTATTATTTGATTATTGGGCTATTTAGATCTAGAATCTTTAGGTGTTCTATCATATCAAAAAGTCTTATTTCTTTGTTGTTTTCTTTGGTTTTCTTTATATTTCTTGTTAAAATTGGAATACATTTAAGTTCTTAAATTACTATTTGGTGTGAACCTTTTCTATAAAAATCATAAAGATTGCTTGAGCGGTAAAAGGCAAGAGAGTGTAAGATCAAAAGAGGGTAAAAGCCAATTTTGAGAAAACATTGAGGAGACCCTAGTACTATTTGTCTAATACCAACCTCAACAACCGCTTTGCCTTTTCTAGAACTTTCCCTCTCCTTATTAGTAACAATTGCATTTTGATTCTACAGCCTTATCAATTTCCCCCTTTTTCAACTTGTTGACTATCTTACCTATGTAGCTGAGTAGTAGATCCATACCTGGTACTCAATGCTCTGTATGGATTAGAGCGCCTCTATCTCTCAACTTTTAAAGCCAATTAAATGGCCTCATCAAGAGTGTCATACCACTATAGATCCACTATACAAGTAATCTCATATTTCAACGCTAATACAAATCGTGCCATTAATTTGCTCAGGATGTTCAATGGTTCCACAACAAATCATGGCACCTCAAATTCTTGGACATATTTCATCCAGAGTTTACAGCCCTATCTTAAGGTCTAGAGACGCATGAATAGTTCATTCTTATAATTCTTTGGAATAAACCTTTTTCTCAAAACTCTTTTCATCTCTTACCAAGAATGAATCTCAGCATCCTCATCTCTCCTCCTATTGGCCATAAGGTTCTTTCCACCACAAGGCGACATAACTTATAAACTCAACTATTGCCAAACGAACTCGCGTATGGTTAGTGATCTCATAGCACTCGAAGAGTCCTTCTATCTTATCCTCCCAGTCAAGGTAATCTTCTGCAGACCCCCTTCCAGCAAATGAAGGCATCTACAATTTTACATATTCTAGACCCTTAGGTGGCCTGAACTCGTGATTAGGATAAACCTCATCTTCAAAGTTGTTATCCCTTTCCTCTTTGTAAGCTTGATACTCTCTTCCAACTTGTCTGCCCCTGTTTCCTCTAATAACTCCTTCTCTACCCATAGCATTAAGGGTTACCCTAGGTGGGGGTGCCTATGGATTTGCCACTAGTTATCGGGTAAGGTCATCTGATCGACCTTAGTGGCTAGGTTAGCAACCACAGTGCTTAGATCCTGCAATTGTTCTTCCAAAGTTATTCTTCCATCTACGCACGACGACCTAAATTCCTCCTCCAACCTAACTATTGGCCTCATTCTCGATTCTTCATTAACATTGTTGTTTGACATACTCAACAGAATTTGTAATCTCAACATAGAAATCACAAGTCATAATCACACACTACAATAATCCCCAATCGGCACAGTCCCAATTACAAACCTTCGTTCAATCCTCAACTTAAAACCCAGCACAACAACAATACAACCAGGATACACAAACAACAACAATAACAACCAACCTTGATTCTATTAATGAATCCTACAATAAAATCCAAACCCACGACAACAAAATCACACAACCCACAACAACAATAATGAAGAAAACCTTAATTATCAATTGGATCTATAATTCCAAGAACAAACCCAACTTAAATCACACAACAACAACACAATACCAAATTTGACAATCCACATACAACCTCAATTCGATAACAATCTACCACAACACTATTTCACAATCTCAAGAACCCAATTTATCAAAGGAATTCCAATAGTCTCAATCTCTTATCTCAATTCAAGCTTTGATACCAAAGATGAGCAACACAACAATTATATAATCAGATAATCACCGTTTTGAGCCAACAATCCATAGTAATCGATTCATCAATCAAATAACGAACAATAACTAAAGATAAATCCTAAGCCTTACTAGATATGACGCACTAACAAGAAAGTAGTCGTAGTACGAATTTGTTGATATGATGTATAACAATCCAATACCGTCACTCGCCATATTCCAATGGATTGATAAGAGTAAAATGAAGATCAACCTCAATCTGTAATTTCTCAAATATTCAAAAAGTCCCCAAATCCTTACATTACAACCTATATATAGCAAAAGGAAACAAAATGCGAAAAGCCACAAAAATCAACCAATTTTGCCTACATAAGCCGCTAGCTTTAGAATGAAGACCATCGACCTTAAATTGTACCCTGCCTACATAAGCCACCGGCTTAGGAGGTAAGGCCGTTTGATGAGAGCCATGATGGGAGCCAAGCCAGAAGATGGAATGTGGATCCTCTTGAAGTGCCACCTGGACCGATCATAAGAACTCGAGCAAAACGATTCAAGAAGCACTTAACGGGTTGATAAAGGATGTCCACAATGCCGGAAAGGATTGGAGCAATCATGAAGTTGGAAAGGATTGGAACAATCATGGGAATGCCCTTGCTCTTGTACAAGTCAATAACGGATACGGGTTAAAGAGGGCGTGTCTTTACAAGGCACGGCCGTGTAGGAGTCTGGAGGTTACACAGAATCATACACGGTCGTATACACGGTTCAAAGTGATACGAACCACGCCAACCCGTGACGAAACCCATACCAATACGTTCGGAAATTCGTTGCCTAAGACGCCCAAACACCTAAAGTGGAAAAACCGCGACCCGTTGTCTATAAGCGAGACAAGAACCTTGGTAATAAAAGTGAGACGCCACAATCGGATGGAAGACCGATGATAAGTCGTGATTGAACGCCACGGAAATCAATCCGATAAGTTCGATTTAGTTCTTGAAGAACCAAGAGAGGTGCCTCTCCAAAGTGTCTAATGTTCAATGATGTCTAATCTTTTGTTCTAAACCCTAGGAGCTTTTATACTAGGGTTACAATTCGTGTAAAAAACAAGTCCAAAACGACATAGTTTAGTTAAGTGACATAAAAATGCGAAACAGAACAAGCTGGCCGACAGGGATACACGGCCTGTGTACACGCCCGTGTACTTTGGCCGTGTACTTGTCTGTGCAACTTCTGGCAACATACACGCCCGTGTACTTTGACCGTGTATCTGTCTGTGCAACTTCTGGCAACATACACAACCCGTGTACTTTAGCCGTGTATCTTCTGTGGATTTGCTTGACTCCATACACGGCCGTGCCTTTAACCGTGTATCTAGCCGTGTATGATTCTAGGCAATCTTGAGAATCCTACACGGCCGTGCCTTGAAAGTACACGCCCTCTTCAAACCCCTGTCCAG
>JBBMOL010001361.1:0-41330 GCA_037954665.1 Laguncularia racemosa | reverse complement strand
GAAAAAATTGGGAAAAAATTGAAAATTGATTATTATTATTCTTAAGGTAAAATGGGGGTTTTCAATGACTATAAAGAAATAAATGACAAATATTGAATTTAAGAAGGAAACTTTAATTCCTTACAAATAACACCCAAACACTTCAAGAACAGATTTTTTTTTTTAGACTCAATAGAGGGGGAGTCGAATCTACGTACCCAAGGAATCAATACACAAATCAAAAGGAGAATCACTTAGAATGAATTTTTTTTTTTGGTTTATGAATAGCAATAACAAGATCAACAAGCAAGAAGAAGTAATAAGGCTAATGGGAAAGAAATAGAAGATTAAAATGTAGATAATTACTTGGTGTACCTTTCTTTGATACCAAATGATGCGGAACCCCAAGACCTAAATTGTTTCTTAAACTCGTTATCAATCAAAACAAAATTTGATTTTCACCAAAGTAATCAGAACGGTTTGTTTAATTACCCAAAACACTTTTTGAAAAGAACTCAAGTTATAATTGTGCCAAAAACTCATACCCAAAAGACATTCTTTCATTCACATTTTAAAATGAATAATAAAAAATAATACTTTCACACCTCATAGTTACACAAAAAAAAAAACATTAAATAATGCAAACAATTTGATAATCCCACTTTTTCCCAAAAAAAAAATTACAAAATAATTCATATAAAATAATTATTAAATATTTTGCTAAAATAAAAAATTACAAGCAATCACATAAGGATTTAGAGATTGAAAACCCTTCAACACAAAATTTAAACAAACAATTAAAATCCTACTTTTCAACATTACTCATTTTTTTCCTCATAAAAGTCTTCCAGCATAAGTCCCCATCGAAAATTCGACACCTAAATACATTTTTTCCGTGTATAGTTTATCTTCGATAAAAATCCCAAATTTTTTTTACACGAATGCCCCCAATTTTCACCCTTAAAGAAGACTGGGGATCGGATATACCCTTTAAAACCAAGAACTCAAGAACACAAAACATTACCGTTCCTTGCCCATGATCAAATTCAGATTCCCTCACTCTCTCTCTCCCCTCTAAATACTCTTCTTTATCCCATTTATCATAATTTTCCACTTCCAGCCCTGCCGTTTTTTTTCACAAAAAATTAGAATTTACATTCACTCTCACAAACTCTCTCCCGTCAAGATTTTTTAGACAGGAACAGCGATAATGATCCTTTCGCCAATTTTTCTTTCTGGGTATACCGTTTGTTTCATCTCCTTGATGGAAAAGTTGGCTCCCTACACCCACAAAAACCTTCCCAAAGCCACTTTTGGGGGGGATCTCCTGGTCCAATCTTCATGAAGCCTAAAAGGAGGAAATAATTTTTTAAAACCAAGAAACTGCCCTTTCCACATTTATTGTTTCCCATCAACTCCTAAAGATAAAATGGCGACACCGACAAGGGAAGAAAATTTTATGCGTGAAGGAGGATGGGTACGTACTGATACAATCCAAAGAAAAGGGAGGAAAAAAGGAACCCCCAGAAACCCAGGCCGCCCCCGTCAGGTTTTAAGTTTAGAGAAAAACATGATGGAAAGCCTAATTTGCAAAAAAAATAATATAAAAATGAAATATTCCCCTTAACCACACACCAGTACCTCTTACTTATTTTACTTTATATAGCACATTTAAATTTTCAAAATAAGTGTAACCTTACCTACAAAAATTGCTTTTACTTTACTCTACTCTTCTTTATCTCACTGAAAAAAAAAACCAACTTGCCTTTATAGATTCACCCCCTATAGAGGGGGGGTTTTCAATAAGGAAAAAAAATCTTAGGGTTTTTATAAAGTTAAAAAAAAAAAAACTCAATATTTGCCTATTTTTTTTTATTTTTTCCTTAATATTTTTTTTCTTCTATTTGAATTATCAAAATTTTCAAAACCTTAAAAAATAGGACTTCTATTGAATACGTTAAATTTTCTATTCATCTTTAGCATGTATTAGCTTTTGAATAGCCTTGGTCTAGTTATCCAAGAAGGTTAAGGTACACGTAAATTTTCCTAGCCCATTTTTCTTAATTTTAATTATTATTTTCATATTTTAATTATTTTTTATTATATTATATAGTTATGTATATTTAATATTATTTTTATTATATTGTTTAAATAAGTATATTATTTTCATATTATCATTTTTTTTAATTTAATTATTATGGGCCAATTTGAAATTGATATTTGTCACAACGAATTAAAAACTTAATAAATTTGATTGAAATTTTATTTTTGTAAGATTTTGAAAATGTTAAGGATTTAAAATAAAATAAAAAGCTTGTAGATTCGAATAGAAAAGTAGGTAAATATTAAAGACTAAAAATATATTTTTCTCTATTTAAAAAAAATGATAAGAAAAATATATAAGTTCTATAGGTATGATGGAATATGTAAACTTATAGAATATAAGTTTAGGGTGATTGTAAAGGGTTGCAAAGTAGGTTTCCATTTCAAATTTTTGGAACAAGAACTTAAAGAGTAGCATACATTTGGATGTTAAAATTGTGATTTTATCTACTGTTACATCTTATAGAATTAGTAGAATCATTAGAAACCAATAGAATTGCAAACTTATAAAAGTATATACTTAAATTTATAATTCTATTAAGAGTTTATACCACAATAGTTTTTGTATCCATTTTAACTAAGAAAAATATCATGAAATTGTTTATAAAATCGTATAGTTGACTCATGATTTTAACAACTATGTCGTATAGGATAAAGGCTCTTACTTTGACCCACTCACCCCTATTTATTACCTATATCACCATATTACACATTAACAACATTTTACTAATATAATATTTGAAAAAAAATATTTCAATGTATGTTTTCGTATGTGGTTATTACATATTTTACTATATTACATATTAAACAACATATGAAGATAATCTAGTATCAGGAAAAATAATTTTTAATATATATTCCCAATATAGCTAATATATGTATATTACTAGTTACATATAGGACGATATATTGGTAATCTAAAATCACAATATATTATATTATAATATATATATAATATATATATATATATAATATGCTTTCTTATATTGTTATCACGTATACTACTATATTACATATTAATCGGTAATCTAATATAAAAAAGTATATATTTCTAATATTAAGGGTAAGTACAATGATGATATATAATATTATATACCCTATATTAATAACGTTAGAAGTTTATGATCCATCAACCGAACGATGTTTGCACGTCATCGTCCGTATATCCGTATAATAAGTAATCAATATTATGCAATACAAAGAGATAGTTTATTAGGTTCTGAAATAACGTTTTTCTATTATATATTAACCAATTTCAATTATTATATCACAAAAAGTAACTTTCAATATATATTTTCTTATGTGATTATCACATATACTATTATATATTATATCATATTAAACAATATATTGTTAATCTAGTAAAAGTCACTAGAACTTATAATATAATTAATGAATATGATATGAAGGTAATACTTTATTGAACTATAGCATATTAAGTTATATTGTAATAATTAGAGTGAACAAACTTAAAAAGTTATATGCGGTTTTATATTATAAATCAATGTAAGATCAATTATTATATATGATAGGATACTAAATATTATTTTAATTCTTATACGATCCAATTAATTGAAAATGCATATTCTGTTGAACAGTTATTATGCATATTATGCTATGTATATTAGATAACATACTAATATTCTATCGTAAGTTGTTAGAACTTACAATATAATTATTAAGTATGATATGATGGTGAACTTTTATTATATTATGGTACAAATCAATATTCATGTAACCAAGTGTTACATTTGATATTCCATATATCAATGTTATTATAATTATTATATACTCCAATTAATTTTTAATGAATGACTTATGATGTAGTTTTTATTCAACACAATAGAGTATTTTAAAATCCTATGTGGAAATTCCATGCAAAATTTTACGAACATTATTTGAGTGGTATTACAAAAATTTCAAGTGAATTTGTGAACCTAGTGTGAATTTAGGAGATGCAAGGGATCTAACGAACATATAGAGAGAATTTAATGAACATTTGAGCGTATTTATGATGTTTAAGTAATATCATGAATGGAAGTGTTATTACCATATATATATAGTGATTTTATAAAAATTGAATAAACAAGTTTATGAAAATTGACCAATTTTGTGATAAATTTAGTGATTTACAAATATGTAAGTTTGTAATGAGTATAAATGTTACAAACATTGAGCAAAATCACAATTTTTGTGTCTTCTAAAGTGATATTAAAATAAATTAGTAAATGAATTTATGAATTATAGGAGCCTTTGCAAGATATTTTGAGATTTTAAGGAAAAATTGAAATTATGCAGTTTTAGAGAAATTACGAACATAAAAATAGCTTGATTATGAACTATTTAGTAATTTTAGGAAGATGTATTGGCCTTAAATGGGGCCTTGTAGAAATTCCTTAAGTTCATTATATTACGTGTGCACTCATAACATGAAAATCATCTTAAAAGTTAAAGTTTGCAAGACTCTAATTAAATTATATTTAATTATAATACATATAATTGATTAATTATAAAATAACTATAAAAAACAATATTTTATAGTTTTGCCAAAATGGTAGAGAATCAATATCCTTTACCAACCAATAAGATTGGGCTAACTTTTTTTAAGTGACCTAGGTTTTAAAGAATAAAAAATTTGGTTTTTCAAGGAATAAACATGGATTAACCTTTTTGAGTTTGAATTTCTACTAGACTAATCCCATAACAAAACTTCTCCTAATAGACTTGAATTAGAGAAGCGTTCTTTGCTCGGCTCCTAACCTATTCCCAACTTTGATATAACTGCAAAAGAAAATTGTTGGGGTGCAAGCCACTACTATTTAATGAGATCATTTCTCATATCATATTGCAAGCAATAGCAAATAAGTAATTAATCATTAACATATTATGCATGATATAGCTATATGAATGTAGCAATGCACATAGCCATTCAGAAATTGTGTGTGGTTAGGATTTATGCCCTTTGGACGTAAGGGGTTAGAAATAAGTTCCAATCAAAATTCTACCTAGAATTGTTAGAAGGCCTATAGAACTAAAGAGTAAAAACGTAAATTTTTATAACCTATCTAAAATAGCTTTTAAAAATTGTAGATATATTTATCATAATAATAAAATACATAAAATATAAGATGAAATAAAGAGATTCAATATAAATTTTAGTCACAATTAAAAATAAAAATCATAAACTTATAGTACAAATAAATTAACATAGTGCTAAATGTATAAAACTACAATATAAATAATAATACTAATATGAATGAATTGCAATATAAATTATAATAACAAAATAAAATACTAAAAAAAAAAAGCATCAACTTCCTTTTCATCATCAAAAGTCAAAACTAGTATTAGTCTCTCTCTTAACCATCACTATTATTCTCATTATCTTCATCATCAATGGCAATATCATTATTGGTCATACTACCAATGAGATCCTTATATTCTAAATTCCGATTCTTTCAAAGATCAAATAATATTCACATATTGTGAAAACCAAGTTATATTTTCTAGTTTTTAGCTCATTTGACTAAAATAAGTAGAAACAGTAAACTCTATTAAAAAGGTAAGATTTTATTGATTTTACATGTAGATTCATGATTTTATCAAGAGTCTATATAAAAATAATTTTATACTTGATTCAACTAAAAACAAATGTCTTAAAATTGCAAACTTGTAGATTTGTATAAGTGTGTAAACATCCCATTTTTTCCCTAATAATCAATTACAATTTTTTCTATTTTTTTTCTCTAATTTAGCAAAAATAGGAAAAACATTCAAAAAAATAAAATAAATAGGAAAAGTATATCAATTTTGGAAAATAATTGCAGAAATGGCAATAAAACGTATTAAATAATTTTTTAAAATTTTTGAAATTTCAAAAAAATACAAAAAAAAAAATCGCATTGCATATATGTAAATTGCAAAAAATAAATAAATAAAAATAGAGTAAGTGGGCTAGCCCAGCTGGTTCAAACCATGGCTTAAGGCGCGTGCGCGCGGGGGGGGGGGGGTTGTTGGGGTCTTGATCACAGGTTCGAAACGCGGGGGAGGCAGATTCCACGTTTCGCAATTTTTCTTCATCGCTTGAGACACGTAGCAGCAGCTGATTGGCTAGAGCGGATGCACGCCTGGGCGCGTGATTATCTTCAACCTTTGTTCAAGATCGCCAACGAGGAGAAAAAATCAAATTTCGGCCGTTTGATTCAATTTTTTGCACAAATCCAACAGATTTTCAACAGAAATAAGATAAACATCATCCAATTGGAATCAAATCGCAACAAATCAAAGGATTTGCACACAAATCGGAGATGGGTTTCAACCAAAATCCGATTGTCTCAATTGGTGGAATCCGAGCTTATCTAGCTCGATTTCTTACGCCTATAAATAGAGGATGAAGGGAGGAGGTAGAGACACGGATCAAAAGAGAGAAAAAGAGAGAAAAAAGAGAGAATCGAAGCCTTGCTGAATTGCTAAGCCGCGACCACCGATCAAGCATCAAGCAGCCACCGGGAGGCCTTTTTGAGAGAAATCCACCACCATAGTTGAGTTTGCCCCGAAAACCAAGAACTGACACCTCAATCGCTTCGAAAGGCTGCCAAAACGTCGTCAATAAGCACTACCAGCCACTGTGCCCGATCGACCCGACTGACCCGACCCACGCACCGACCCGATCCAGGTAAGTCGGATTTTCTGATTTTTTAATTTTATTTATTTCTTATGTATTTATTTAGTTATTTTATTTATTTTTTCAAATTTCTTTAGTTATTTATTTTTTATTTAATTCAAAAATAAAAAAATGTTAGAATTTAGATTAGTTTTTTCTAGGAATTAATTTAGGATGAATAATAATAAGAATAAATAATTATAATAATAAATAATAACAATGTGAAAATATATAAAGAAAATGATAAAAATATTAGAAAAAAAAATTTAGATTTTAGAATGGGATAGATAAAAAAATCTAGGAGAAAATTTTTCAATAAAAATTAATAAAAAATTATGAAAATTAATAAAAGTTAATAAAAATTTATAATATTAGAAATTGGGCGAAAAATAGAAAAATGAAATTTTTATCATTTAGAAAAATCTTTTCTTAAAAAATCCAAAATTGGTTTTTCCTAAAAATTATTATTTTTTCAAAAAAAAAAAATCAAATTATCAAGCTTAGGCTTAGATTTTTTTTTTTAGCAAAAATGCTGAAATGGTAAAAACATAAATAAAAAGAAATTTCATAATTAAAAATCACCAACACATTAAAGTTTTTTTCAGGAAAAGCGAACTACGGCACGTTTGATCCTGAATAGCAGGTACGTAAGCACCAATTTGGGGCAACCCTAAAAAGGAATAAAAATCATTTTCTAAGAATAGGTTATTCAAAAACAAAATAAAAGATAATAAAAAATAAATAAAAGGCATTCTGAATAGAGTAGATTTTAGGAGATTAGGGTGGTGACCTTAGGATTTAATAGGTTAGCCTCCGAACTCAGAAACTCTGGTTTTTCCCCTTTTCCTCTTTCATAAAAAACGAGAAGAAGAAATCACAACAACTAGTGGTCCAAATTAGGACTAATCTGCTCAATTAGTCCTAATTCAATCTTTCCCAACAACAGTTGGGTGGCGACTCCAAAACAAAAACGAAATTCCTAACTCAAGTCAAGGTCTACATTAGATGAGCATAGGGTCTAGTATAGATCGGATTAGGAATGGGAAATAAAAAATTAGACTTGACAGGATGGCGACTCCACTAGGGACCCTCTTTAGTAGGCTAGCCACTTGAATCTCCTCAAATCACTTTTTCAGTGAATGTCTTTTTGGCTTGTTATACCATTGTTAACCTTTCAGGGATTTAACTAGATTTAGAATTAAGTATTTACTTTTGTTGTTGAGTCTGCATGCATTAAATGTGTGAATAAATACGGTCAAACCCGGCCATCTTAGGACCCTAAGATGGGGGGCCATTGTGTAGGTTTGGGGCGAAGTGATATGATCACTGTTCGGGACCGATTAGGCTACCCCACCCAATGCTTCGATATGGCTTGAGATCCATTTCTTCGAGAATGCGGTAGGCCATAGAGCTTGGGAACCTGTTAGAACCTACCTATTTGCATACACGACATCATGGGCTAACAATTGATTGATGATGTAATACTGATTGTTCTGTTCACGGAGTTCAGATACATTTCCCTGTAATGTTAACATAGTTCTGGTTGTAATTAGGAAATTTTTGTTGTAATAGATAACTAGTTCCACAGTTGAACGCCTCCTCCACAAAGAGATCTGAGTATGCAAACCTCTGGACCCAAATTGGTACTGGACCACTGGTTCACCCTATACAACCCAGAGGAGTAGGCCTTCATCCAGCATAAAATAGGGCCCATCTTCTCATTAATGAAGATGGAGATGAACTTACCCTTGGTACGGTCCATACTCCATCTATGGGAAATAGAGCCCACGGCTTTCTTCATCGGGCCATATGAGATTACTCCTACATTGGAAGAGTACACCCAATTGCTTCAGTTCTAGCATTAACCAATGAGGTGTATGTACCGGATCTTGAGACTGGCTTGCTAGTATCTTCAGCAGACTCCTGGTTATCCGCAAAATAGCAATCAACAAGGCCTTAGCAGACTGTAATGGATACTGCATACGAATGGATGGGTTGGAAGCCTGGTTCATCGCTCGAGAAGATAATGGGGACAGGAAAAACATATTGTGTGGGGACCCTAAGACTTATAGACAAAGAAGAGTGAGTGCTTTCATCCTAACAGCCTCGCTACCATACTCTTCCCTACCGGAACTTTCTATGTCCATTACCGAGTTGTAGAACTGTAGCCCAATTCCTGGAAGGAAAATCTTACATCCCGGCTCTATTGGTTGAACAGATCCGGAACTTAAACTTCGTCAAGAAAAAAGGCCACGGGATCCTCCGCTTAAATATCAACCTTATCTTGATATGGTTGTAAGCTACCTCAAGTGTTTTGGGCTGAACATGGTCCGAAAAAAATTTGGCTCAACAATGGATCTCGTAGACTCATGCATAGAGAAGATAAAGCTGCCTGATGACCTTACCAGCCATAGTTGGGTAGAAGTGCTTAAAAGTTTTAGTGCCGAGGACATATTGTGGACAGGCAGATGGAGTTGTTGCGACAAAGTTATCTTAACCTGCAGTAACTTTTCAAGCCGTGCCTCTAATCGGTATCAACGAATGTATAGGATATCATCCAACTCAGTGGTTCACCAGTTCAATACTATTCAAGACATAGTTTATCGGCCCTCGCTGGAAACAGTCACATTCATTACCAAGATCCGAACTTACTAGTAACTGAGAAATTTGCTAAGTTGGCAAAGGTCAAAGCACTTTGGGAAGCCCGAATCGAGAGCCCAAATGTAGACCTCGAAGAGCTGGACGGCGAAGTGGGCAACATCGAGCCACCAGGGAGTTCATGATCCACTAGCTGTATCAGACGGGGAAAGAGCATACCGGGTCCAAGATGTCACCCAACCTAAGCCAGACAAGGTAAACCTAAGCTGGAAATCTACCTAAGCAGGTCAGGCTCGGAGGAAGTATATTTTGAGACTGCAGATTATAAAAAAGATATCTGGAAGGGACGATTTAAGGAATCCGATCAAAGAAACAAAGCCTTGGAAGCTCAGTTGAGAAGACCCAAGCCAGAGTCAAGGAATTAAAAGTCGTCATCCATGGGAAACTGAGTCTACGCAACAGAAGACTAAGAAAGCAGGAAATAGATTATTATTGTACTCTTTCATTTTTTCAAGTATCGAACTTCAAAGTTTCCAATATTAATAAAAATAAAGTTTCAGTATTATGTCTCAATCAATTGTTGGGCCCTTTATTTTAGCATCCGTGTGACACATGCATCACATTTTCATGCATACATCATACTCAAAGAAAAAAAAAATGCGTGCCAAGTATCAAAAATAGCTCCCAAACAACCGAACCCTCCTAGAAGCCCAATCTGCACACGTTTAAAGAAAAAAAAAGGAAAGCAGTGGCGACAACCCGCAACAACACAATCTGAACTGCTTCAGACTCTAGGACTTCCCTAAAAAAACTCCATAGCTAGCTACATAAGTCCACCTCCGCGAAAGCATTAGCCCCTATGCACCCCCAGTTGACTCAAGAAAACTTTAAAGGGGGCTAAAAAAGGGGAAGGGGCATGGGGGGGCAGCCTCAGAATATGGGGAAAATTTAAATTTCCCACCTCAACCCGCCCTTTTGAGTATGCCCCAGAGTCAACTAGGGTCTAACCTCGATACTTAAGAAGAGATGGGGGAGAACAAAAGAGATGGAAAAGAACTTTTCTAACACTGGCTGACAAAATAAAACAAAGAGGGGCTGACTTTTGAACAATCCGGATCACCACTTGCAGCAATGGGGAGGGGGTATACCCATAAATTAAAGCCCCTAGAATTCGAAAAGTATGACATACTGGACCCCCCAAGATGCACCAGGCTAATGCTTAAAAGATGAAAAGTAGCTAAATATAAACCAACTGATGATCCAACCTTCTAAATACCTACGGGCCTTGCATTATTTTGGTAGGGGCCCACCTGGATTTCAATCAAGCAACACCTTGGAAAGGCTTGCCCGGCGTTGTATGCTAAAAAAAGTTCAACATCGAAGTCCCCTCTGTGATTGTCTGGGGGGCCCTTCGAAGAACACGCTGAAGTCTTTCAAAGAGTAGCTAAAACGATGGAGACTCAACCCCGGGGTAAAACCCCCAAATTTTTCTAGAAAGATTTTGACTCCATATTGTCAAAAACCCGGGACAAGACTACTTCTCACATCTGTGGGCTAGACATCTCAAGTTTTTGCAAAGTGTGGCTGCGGGGTGCCGGTTTGAAAGTGCCATCACAATAGGCAGACTCCAACAATGGACCTCCTGGGGTCACTCATCACAACCCTTTGGAGGTAAAGCCCCAAGGGATCTACCGTCGGACAGTCAAGTCAGTAAAGCAACAAGGCGGAACCGTGGCCTTTCCAATACGAGGCCCCCCCCCAACTTTCCCCCAGAAAATCACACCTGGGCACCAGAGTCCCAAACATTCACTCCAATTCCGATCCCCTCAGCCAGGTCTTCCTCGACTGCGGGCAGATAATTTTGTCATTTCAAAATACCAAAACGATTTTAAAAAACCTAAAATTTCGACTCAAGCCTTAAATGGACATCAAAGGGCCCCAAGGGGGGCATTCCACAGACAGATCTGAAGGGCCCAAACAAATCTAGGATAGTCGACCCCGGGATTGTGCAGCTGGATTTTTTTAACACCAGCACCCAATGTCAACCCCAAACCGCTACCTAACGTAAGCCCACCGTTAATATGATCACATCCGAAAGTCGGCTCCTAAGAATCCCCAAGCAAAAGGCACAAACCCAAATAGAAAAGGCATTCCCGTAAAGCCTAGAAAAACCCCCAGGCCCATACAAAAGAAACTATCGAAGCCCAAAATAGTGGGCCCCTTTTGAGAGAATCACACGGGAGATTTGAGTCCTGTGACTATTTTTTTAAACCCCAACGTGTATGGGCCATTTGGGGGATAGGGCCCGTTTTAAGAAAGGGGACAACCTCAAAAGGGAAAGGGGGAGAATCTGTGAACAGATAAATTTCAAATCAAAAGCCGAGTCATAAAATGCTATGAAGGACAGTAAACCGAGATAAAAAACCGAAAAAGAGATAGTTTTAAATTCCTAAATCCCTCAAAAAGGTAAAAGCCGCACCTTTTTGACTATAAACCCCTTTGACAAAATAACCCCCTTAGGTAGAGAATCACCCGCTCGGGAAGAGTATAGCCCGAAATATAAAATCCAACTGGGGAAAACCAACACAAACAGGAGGGGAAAAAAGAGGGGCCGCTGCATTTACAAAAAGGTCAAACAAGTGAATAAAGATCAGGAAAATAAAACGGGTTCCCCCCCAAATATCACTCATGCCTCCTTTACAACCTCTGACCCAAGGGAACACTCTTCAAAGTGCTCAAACAGATCCGGGTACCAAAGGCTTGCTACAGAAAAATTTAAGTCAGTGGAAGATTCTATCTTCACCATGGACCAATACTTTCTCTCCCAAAGACTGGGAGAAGAGGGAACCAACATACAAAACCACTTTATAGGGGGAAAGAACACACGATTGTCCCCCAAGTACCATCGACAAGGGGTCGCCTTCAATTTTTGCCCTTTAGCTACCTTCGACTTTTTGGGGGGTCAACTAAGCAATTTTAAAACCCTAGCTCAACGGGTCAAGGCTTTCGACGCCCAAAAAAAGAGACATAGTGGGGAAAAAACCCTTTTCCGAGAGTTTTACCCGCAAGGTTCTACATCTCTTTCCCAAGTCTTTGACATCCTAAGATCTTTCAACCTACTTTTGGGAGGCCCGGGATACAACCTGAGGGGTGTCAACCCAAACAAAAAAAAACCTCCCCCAAAGACAATTAAGATTTTCATAAGTGGGATGGGGTCGAATCCATAGAGTTTGGGTTAAATTATTTCACCCAAAGAGAATAAAAAGGAAAAGGAAAATGGGGGGGGTTGTTTGTGAATCGAATAAAGTTAAAACAAGATAAAAAAAATTAAAATATTGATAAAACCTACCCAAAAGGGAATCAAGATAGTTTAATTCGGGAATTTATCACGATGCAATGTTTTCTTCTTATTCTAAATAAACGGTTAGGGTTATTAAAAAGCTCTAACAACCTACTCCCTTACTTCCTCGAAACCTCAGACAACGCTTTGAATTTTTTCTCTTATTGATTAAACAACCCTAGACAACCCTTTAGGTTTTAACTATCAAAAAAAAGATCAAAGACCCCCCAAAATTCAGCCAGTAATTATAAGATAACCTTTTTTAAACTACACACCCTCCATAACAAAATTCGTCATCTCTTTTATAACCAAACATGTTATTTGCGTCCTAAGACTAGAACAATCAAAAAATTACGGATTTGACGTGCTATTGACAATAATTAATTTGCTAATTGAGTAAAGAGCCTATTCATACCAATCAAAAAAGAAATAATGACAAAAGATTAGAAGATATATAATACCCGAAAACAAAGAATAATTAAATACAAGTCAATTAGACCTCATAATTCGTGGAGAATTAAACACTATAACCCCTTTGGGCTAAAAAAAGTAGTTTAGCTACTCATTTCATCAATAAAACAAAAATAAAAATAAGACATGATAACCCGTTGCCTCCTGCCTCCAAGATGATCCAAAGTTCTTCAAGATCCAAAGATTCAAAAGTTAAAGATAAATTTTTTCCCAAAAACCCTCTGGGGTTTGGGTTCTTTTTATATTTTTGGGGGAGAGGCGTGATTTTTTTGCAGAAAGTCAAAATACTTTCCCTTTTTAAAGTGATTTCGAGAAGTAAATTTCACCGCCTCACGCCCTAACACACGGCCGGGGGTCAAGCCTGCCATCCTTTTTGGCATATTTCATGTATATCTTCGTGTCCAGTGTGTCCCACGGCTCACCCATGGCTAATTTCCAACCGTGCCTTTTTTTGTCATAATCAACAAGTCTTCATCCGTCCCTGGTACTACGGTTTACACCCACGACCAGATTTCAACCGTGCCACCCGGGTTGTTTTTCCAAAATTTTCTTCTCCTTTGGCACTCAGCTTCCACCACGGCTCCAAGCACGGTTTCTCCCACGGCTTCCACAGGGGCCGTTCCCAAAAGCCGTCCCCTCTCTCTTTTAAAAGCCCCTTTTTTTTCTCCCTCCTTGTCCAGTGTTAACACGATTTGCACCATGGCCGGCCTCAAACCGTGCTTCCGATACACGCCGTGTACTTAAACCATGTATTTTCCTGTTGATTCAAAACCAAGTGCACGGCCTTTTACTTCAATTACACACCCATGTACTTCCCTCCGGGGTGAAAATCCTTGTTTTGACCCCAAGTTGTAGATATTCCTAATTTTACTTGAATTAGCATCCTTGACTCCATTTAACCTATTTATCACCATAATAGAATTAATACCATTTCCTTTATTTCAAAAAATCAATAATAATTAAATACAATTTAACTATAAAGTTTGATATAAAAGGGCTCTATCAAATTCCCCCCACACTTAAACTCTTGCTTTCCCAACAATTGCATAAAATCAATTGAAAATCTGTCTAGATTATACAAATTTTCTTTTCATCTTTCCCAAAGCATCTATTCATTTGAATTCATGATTTGAAATTTTTAAGGGCTACTACTTCAACCCAAACGGGTTTTTCCTTGATTAAATTACTATGGACAAAATTCAATAGCTAATCTAAACAAAATAAACTTTAATCCTCAGTTTAGCAAAAGAATTTTATTCCAAAGTAAATCTAATCCACAAGAAAAAAAACCAAATTAAACTTCTTTGGATATTATCAAGCATAAACCTTGCGTAAAAAGAAAAGCATTGGTATAAGCTTTTTGCTAGATATTCTCCCTTTATACATCTTTGTTTTTTCAATGAATTTTTACTTCATGTTCTTTAATTTATTTAAGCATCTTTTTTGACGGGTTTTTGCCCGCTTCTTTCAGAATTTTTGCCTTTTCCCCCTTTCATTATATATTCATTGATCGGCAACATCCCGAGTTCCACCAATGACCGGGTTTTAGAACCCCTACGGACCTTCCCCACTCTAACATTTAAGTTTTAATCTCTTTAAACCCAATTAGTTGAATCATTGGGTAATGCTTGCTTGATTTATTTATTTATTATTATTATTTTTTTTTTCAAAGAGTTATAGTACTAATAATCCTAGAAGTAAACTTGTTTATTTTTCACTTAAGACTCGACTTACTCCCTTTGACTTTCCAAATTTTAAAGCTAAATACAAGTAAATTTGTTTCTTAAAGATTTCACACTTAATTTTAACCATTATTCTAATCACAAAATGGGTAAAAAACATTTGAACAAAATCAATTTCACATTTTTTAGATGCTTATTACAACATGTACAACTCTAATTTCTGTTTTTGAAAAAAAATTTGGGTTAAAATTGCTTAAGGGCAAAAATTCAGAGATGTTTTCCTATTCTCTAATTTTTTTATCCTCCCCCCACACTTTGCTTTTAACAGTGTCCCCACGTTCCTAATTTTTGCACAATTAAAGGAATTAAAAACTCAAGGAACATTAGAAATAAAGAAAGGAAAAACTGGGGAATTCCCTGGTATTTGGGTTTTCCCCCCTTTAAGCTCTGGAAATGTCATCATTTTTTGTATCCTTTTTGCAGCTGAACCAAAGAGTTTAAAACTACACTAAAATCAAAACAAACAAAAATAAAACAAAACAAAAAATAAAGCAAAATAAAACAAAAGAATTTTTTTTTTTTTTACATGGTTGCCCCCCATAAGGGGCCTTTCTTTAACGCTTTGGCTAAAATTCCGGGAGTGTTTTGAAAGGATTTTAATTTTCCCTTTGGGGGCCTGTGGTGATGGTTTAAAAACATCCGCAACAAAAATAGTGGGGTATCCAGGGTGTTTCATGGCACATAAATGTTAAATTTAAATCACTTCACCCTCAAATTCCATGTGAGGTGCCATCATTTTCATCAATTTTCATTTTAAAGTCTTAAAGGGAAAGGCGCCCAATAATATTAGTGATAAGTATGAGAATCACTATCGTCCATGTCAAGCACATAAAAATCACAGAAAAACCCAACCCATTACTTGAAAAAAACACCCCCTAAAAATCCCCAGGATAAACATTGGACCTATCACAAGTTTTAACAATGCACCCTTTCCTTCAAGGGACCCAAAATTTTAAAGTTGATAAACAAAAAAGGGTGACATTTAAGAAGCTCCTAAATCACACATGGGTTTACGATTCCAAAATTTCCCATTTTTTAAGGAAGGTAAAAATACTTTGGGTCCTTACATTTAGGGGGAAAACTCTCTGAATAATACTGAAACATTTCACTCACACAATCTTTTCATTGCCTTTCACTCCCTTTTTTTAGTGCACAAGTCTTTGAGAAATCTGGCATAGCGCGGGATTTGCTTAATTGCATCAACAAAGAATATTTACCTCGACTTTGCGAAAATTTTCCAAATCTTTTTTCTTCCGTTTATTCTTGGGTTTCGCCAAACGGGGGGGAAAGGGGGTGGGATCAATGTGACCTTGATGGCTCAACTAAGACTTGCTAATCTGGTTGTCCGCTGGGTCGGGGTTGAAATCTCTTTCTTGGGCTCTTTTTCAAAATTAGACGGATGTCTTTCTTATTTATCCCTGCAATTCGTCCACTTCTCAAAATAATTGCATTAGACTTTTCTTTGGTTTTTGGCGGTTTGAGAAAAGGGAAAAAAAAAAAAAAAAAAAAAAAAAAAAAAAATTACCTTGATTTCCAACCTATTTATTTGAAAAGCAAGTTTACTTTCCTGATTTCCAATTTGTGGATGCTCTGTTTGTCTCATCCTAAAAGTTTTGTATTAAAACAGTGATTTAAAATTTCCTCAAAGACATACCCGAAGTGGAAGGACCTGGATACTTGGTTTGATGCTTAGGTTGAATTGTTTGGGAAATTTTTGTGGTTTATTGCCATATCGAAGTTAGGGTGATCCCTCCATCCGGGGTTGGGAAGTATTTTTAATAGGGATCAATTTCCCTTTTTGGGGCTTGGGAATTTTCCCCCTCACATTGGGGTGTTCATGGGTTTTCATCTTGCAATTGGGGCATATTTCTCGGAAAAACTAGGAGTACACAAATTCCCCAAGCTTTCACCTGTTGGGGATTTCCAAAAGCTATTTGCTGCACAAGGGGGGTAGATTTTGAAATTTGATTTCAAGGTTTAAAACATTTTCCCATTTTTCCTTTCCCTTTAAGACTATCAGCCATACCCAAATTTTGTGAATTAGCACCAAATGGAGATCAATTCCCTACTTACCAGGGGTTTTGTTTTCATGGCCCTCCACTTGCGCATCCTCATCTTCTTTCCATCGGGAAATAGCCCTCGTAAAGTATTGGATAAGGGGGTTTTCAATTCCCAGTTGTGGGGAGCTTGCACACAGTTCTTGAACCTCTCCCCCAAAACCATAATGTCTCGTGTCCCTCTGTTTATACCACAAAAATTTTCTCTTTTACCACCTCTGGATGCGGGGAAGAATTTGTCCAAAAGAGCGACCAATCTGTCCAAATATTATTAACCTGGGGGCAAATAAAACAACCAATCTTTAGCTTTAGTACTTAAAGAAAATGGAAAGCACGTAGCTTATTTTATCGCGGTTATTCCTTTCGGGCCTCATACTAGAACACACTAAGGAACCTTTCAATTCTTTTGAGGACTTCATTCTAAGACCATAAATGTAGTATAATGTATTAACCCGTTTCAATTCGAATTTCCCCAGCTAGTTTTGGGATAGGAAAACAAAGTGGGTTTTTGATTCACATCCGGGCAGCCAAACCCCTTAAGGGTTTTCTCAATTTGCCATGTCGCCCCTTTTCAAATCAAGGGGTGAATCAACAAGTCCGAACTAATTCGGTCTGGGGGGTGATCTAGCTTCTTGTCGCAGCCTCTTTTTGAGTTTCTCAATCTTCGGGTTAAAATTATTTTACCTGTCGAGAAAAAACGAGTCATCAAGAATAAAATAAATTTTTACCCAAACCCGGGAACGGCGCCAAAATTTTGAGGTCGAATCCAACAAAAAAAAAAAACCTACTCCTAGACAAATTTTAAATTTTTCATAAGTGGGGAAGGGTCAATCCACAAGATTGGTTAAATTTTTTTCATCCAAGAGAAAAAAAAGGAAAAGGAAAAGGGGGGGTTTGGTTGTGAAACGAAAAAAAGTAAAACAAGATAAAAAAATTTAATATGAAAAAAACCTACCAAAGAAACAAAATAGTTTTTAAATTTTAAATTGACATCGATGCAAATGTTTTTTTTATTCTTATTCCAATAAACGGTTTTGTTATTAAAAGCTCTAAAAAACCTATCCTCCTTCTTCCCCCCGATAAACCCCAGACAAGCCTTTTAATTATTTTTTCTTATTTATTAAACAACCCCAACAAACGCTTTGGTTTTTAATCTATCAAAAGCAAAAGATCTAGAGAGACCCCCAATTCATGCCTAATTTTAAATAACCTATTTAAACATGATCACACACCTCCATAACAGAATTTGACACCTTTTAAACCAAACAGTATTGCGTCACTAAGACTAGAAAAATCAAACAATTACGGATTTGACGTGCAGTTTTACAATATATTAACTTGCTAATTTATAGAAGAGCCTTTATACAAACAAAAAATAATAATGACAAAACGATTTGAAGATTATGAACCCGAAAACAAAAATGATTAAATACAAGTCAATTAGACCCCCCAATTCGGGGGGAATTAACTCTAAATCCTTTGGCTAAAAAATAGCTTAGCACCAGTTCATCAATAAAACGAAAAAAAAGTGAGACATATGAACCTGGTTGCCTGCTCTACCTCCAAGATACCAAAGATTTAAATTAAAGATTAAAAGTTGTCCTAACCCCCAGGGTTTGGTTCTATTTATATTGTTTGGAAAAAAGGCAGTACTTTTGCTGCAAGATACGAAAAACTTTTTTTTCCCCAAATAGATTTCGAGAAGTAAATGTTCAACCCCCCTGCACCCCAAAAACAAAAGGGCCCTGGGGCAACCGTGCCATCCTCTGTGCATATTTTTATATATCATCTTTTTTGTCCAGTGTGTACCACGACTCCACCCATGGGTAGATTTCCAACTGTGCCTTTTCTTTTCATAAACAACAATCTTCTCCGTGTCCATGTGTACCACGTTTACACCCCCGGCCAGATTTTTTAACCGGCCATCCTCTATTTTGTTCCACATTTCTTCTCCTTGGCACTCTAGCTTCCACCACGGGTCCAAACACGGTTTCTCCCACGGGTTCCACAAAAGGCCCTTCCTAACCGGTTCTCTCTTTTTGAAAGTCCTCATTTCCCCCTTTTTATCCGTGTAAAAACATTTGGCCAGGGGGGCCTGCCCAAACCCGGTTCCCGATCACACCTGACTTTAACTGTACTTTTTTTGATTCAAAACCAATGCACGCCTGTACTTCAATTACACCCCATGTACTTCCCTCCGCGGTGTAAATCCTTTTCTTGACCAAGTTGTAGATGACTTCTCTAATTTACTTGAATTAGCATCCTTGACTCCATTTAACCTGATTTATCACCATAATAGAATTAAGTACCATTTCCTATGATTTCTATAAAATCAATAATAATTTATCACAATTTATACTATAAAGATTGAGTATAAAATGGCTCTATCAATACCGCTGGAGCCATACCCTCAAGTCTTCATCAGAAGGTCAAATTCATTGCAAATGGGTAGATAGTCACTGTGCTGGACGAGCAGGATTATGCCATCTATAAAAAAACCCCATACCTATATTGGGGAGGCTGGTTCCGAGGACCTTGGTCTCTAGATATTCAACGAGGTGAATATGGTGACTAGCAAGAAGGCCATCAGTTCAAGGAGGGGCAGCAAGGGACGTTTGGACTAGGGTACGTTCCTACAGCCCAGGAAGAAGCATAAGCCAGAGGTGTCAGAGTAGGAAGAAAGAGAAGCCAAGCAACACCTAAATGGGCATTCCACCCCTCCAACAGTCATTCGGACAAGCAACTACCATTCAAGAGCCAAGGATAAGCGAAGGTGACGTCAGCAATGGAGAACCCAACCCCTTGCACTTCCAAACATGCATCCAACTCTCAATAATTAGTTCTGTTATCCTATTGATAACTTTAGGTCAGCTCAAGGATAAAAACGATTGTTAAATGATTTTATTGAGACTTCTTTACATAATTCAATAAATTACAGTTTGTCTTACTTATATATATCTGCTTTCATTTTACTCACCCAGATCGCCTACCATTGAACATCGGGGACATTTTGTGCAGTAGAAAATAAAAACGCTGATATCACACCTAACGCTGCTGGATAGTTGTTGGAGGCGATATCCTTAACCACGAAATAATACAAGAAAATTGGCAAAAACATGAACAAAGCGGAATTTCATTTGACAGCCAGTGAGATAGTAAAATCTGGGAAGTGTTGAAAAACCTAAAAACCTCAAATCGGGACCAGTTTAAGTGCCGAGTAAAAACGTGAGATGATCGAGCTGTTAACTGAATATGCTGATGTGTTCGCCTGTCATATGGTGACATGCCAGGACTAGACCAATCAATAGTGGTTCATAGGCTTCCCATAAAGAAGATGTCAAACCTAATAAATAGAAATTGAGAAGATTTAGGCATGGCATCTTACTAAAGATCAAAGAGGAATTAAAAACTGATAGAAGTAGAGTTCATTAAAGTGTCCAATTACCTAGAATGGGTAGCAAATATAGTCTCCATTATGAAAAAGAATGTAAAAGTATGTATGTGCGTAGACTCCGGGACTTAAACCAGCTACGCCAAAGGATAACTTCCCCCTACCTCACATTGATGTTCTAGTGGACAACACTATAGAAACCATCTTTTCTCATTTATGGACGGTTTCTCCAGGTGATAAAGGCATATTTTACTCATAATTCATTAAGCAATTTGCAAGTTTTTCATTTTTGATTTTAGAGAAACAAAAGGGAAATGGAACTTAATAAAGTTTTTTTTTAATTTCAATGTTAAAGGGACTTTGGTTCAAAGCTTAATAAATTTGGAGAGATTGCATAAAAATTTAAAGCATGAAAAGTTTAAAAGGAGGGGCAAATGAGAGATTAAAGCCCCCGGGCCTTAGGGGCCGGCCCTTTAAAATGAAAAGGCCCCGCCTTTATGGCCGGCTTAAAAAAGGGCTGCTGGCCTTGACCGGGCCTTTGACCGGTCTTTTTAAAAAATTTGCATCTTTTTTCCGCTTCCCCTTGCATATAAATAGGTTTTTAGGTCTTTTTAGAGGGGAACTTTTGTCCAATTTTTGTTTTTCTTAGAGTAGTTTAACCTTTTTTTAAGGGGAAAATTGTGGAGACAAATTTTAGAAAAAACTTTTGGACTTGGGGAGATTATCACCTTTGTGAAGGTTTGGGGATTCCTTGAAATTTAAGGTTTTATTTGTATTTTTGAATTTTGGTGATTCTGAACTTTATTTTTTATATGAATTCAAGCATTTATCCAACCTTGAATATATTTCTTTTGCCGAATCTCCTTAAATCAAAATCATTCTTTACTCCATGAATTGAAAATCTTTTCCGGGGAAAATTTGGATAAACCCTAGAAATGTTAAAAGGAAATGTAGCCATTTTTATATGATTGGGAATTTATTAATTATTCATGTTTTGCAATTCCTTTATTAAATTTATAATTTGGTCTTTGATTAAAATTTGTTAGAAACCCTTTTGATAGGGGAGTTGTTAGATTTGTTGGGAAAATTTTTTAATTTAATTGATTACAATACGGGGTTGCAATTTTTTTTTAAATTTAGATTTTTTATGGAGGGCGCAAGCAATTTTCTTGTTAATTTAAATCACTAAGGGTTAGGGTTAATTGATTTGGGGCATTATTTTTGAAACTTTGGGGGGTGATAAACAAATTTTTTGATTCCTTGGTTAATTGGAGGGGCGGAAGCCACTAATTGTTTTAAGGTTTAACACCTTAAAAAGGTTTTTCTAAACTCACTTGAATAAAAAAACCACTAGTTGATAAAACATGGTACGTTTGTTTAATGGATCTAGGGGAATTCTAATTTCCCGCTTCATAATTGATAGTTCTTCATAAAATTCTCCTTGCTTGCTTTAAGTTAAATTTTTAGCTAGAATTTCAAAACCCCTTTTTTAATCTCCTAGATTTGAAAAATTTCCCATAGGTCTAGTACTCTATTGGTTCCTCGAGGGATCGACAACCTTATTTTTCACCACTCAATTACTTATACGACCAGTGCATTTGCTGAAATTTACGCTCCCATTTTATATAACTTCTGAGCGTATAAATTTTTTGGCGCCGTTTCCGGGGAACAATAAGTTAGATTTCGATTCTTGGAATCTAGGTGAAATTTTTTAACGTTTTTTTTGGGTTTTTGGTTTTTTTGCAAGGTTACATGCCAAGAGTGGGAGTGCGTCTCCTACCTTTCATTTTAAAATTTTGAGCTACTCACGCCAGTTTAGAAGAGACAACAAGTATAGAGAACAATAAAAAGGCGAATGGGGTAATCCTAATTCAGGGTTTCAACGAGCACTTAGAGATTTCTCTTTCCTAGATTCGGGGAACCACCCATTGTTAACCGCATACAAGCCAACAATTTGACTTAAACCAAAAACCATTCAGATGGGCAACGAGTCTTTTTGGAGGGTATTAAAATGAGTGCCCTGTGAATCTTGCTGGGTTCCTTCAACACCAACACGTAAAGCAAATGGTGCACTGATAACCATAAGACACACTTTTCCCTTTCTCATTGAGGGATAAAGCTAGACCCTTGGGTTTTATTCATTCTCTAGGGATCGCCCCAAACCTGGGAAAACCTATCAATCAATTTTCTTGAGGAGATCTCCCCCCACTGGGACTCTAAACTAAGAATTAATCACTAACTTTACAAATTTTTATGGTGAATCCTTTATAGAAAGGGAGAGATTTAAGGAAGAAACTAAAAAAAAGCCCACAAAATGGTTTCCAGAAAATTTCCCCTTTTTGAATCTTTTACTTGAGTCAGAGAACAAGGTCCTTGTAATGCGCCGGGGGTCCCAAAGGGAAAAACTTACTTAGGCCAGTGCTTTGTAGAAAATGGCCTTTAGTGCACAAAATTGGAAAAAATGAGAGAAGGGGTACAAGAGTGGCTTAAAGGAATGACAAGCAGAGGCTCGTTGACTCCAAATAGCTCCCCCACCACTCGGGTAAGTAGATTGCCTATTCAAATTCTTTTAATGCTATCCATCTTCTAGTTGTAAAATTTTGCCAGGACCTCCTCAGCTAGTGATGCAGGCGGAAATTGTCACTCCATCTAGTGGAACGGGGAAACTTTGTAGGCAACCTCCAAGAGGCCAAGGACCTATCAAACAAAAATCCTAGGTGGTGAAAACACCCAAACTTCCAGGGAGAATGAAATCAAGCATTTAACCCCCCCCCGGGTTTTCCAAACAACCTCTACTCAGAAATCCCTTTTTCTAAACAGTAACCCATTTAAAATGGAAGAGCTCATGGGAGCACATCAAAAGACTACCCCTCTTGAAAAACCCAACAAGCTTCATCAAAATTTGGGAGGGTCACTCGTAAAAATGCAAGCAGCTAAGACTAACCCTCAGGCTTTGCCTAAAAAAACTGGGGAAAAACCCCCATCATTAAATGCCATCATGCAAAGGAGTGGTAAGGAGGTGAAGAAACTGAAAGGCGGAAAAAAAACAAGAGAAAGATCCAGAAAAGGAAAGCAAAGGGGGAGGAACTCACATCCAAAGCCCCATGTTGCACCCTTTATGTTTCCCCATCCCCTTCCCAGAAGACTAAAGCAGAGGGATTGGAAGCCCAGTTTGCCAATTATTGACAATTTAAGGGGCTTCAAATCAATACACCTCTTTTAGAGCCTTGAAGAAAATCCACCCTATCCAAAATTCATGAAAAGCTACCTCTAAAAAAATCCATGGAGATTTGAAAAGTAATGCTTTTTGGGCGAGATTATTGTCATAAGAAAAATCAGTTCACTACCTAGAAACGAAAATCGGGGAAATTTTTCATATCCCTTACACCTTTGGGTAAATTGATTTGGAATGTTTTGATTGATTCTGTGCAGGTATTAATTTTAAAGCCACTTTTCATTTTTAGGGAATTTTAATAAGCCACAAAATGCAAGAGGGGACCAACACTGTGCAGCTACTGATAAGAGCTTAATTTTCCCAAGGGGACGTAAGATTCTTTGTCAAGGTCGTAAATTCATATTTCCAGTGGACTTTGTCAACTGGGTGTAGAAAAATGGGAAAATCCACCATTTTTGGGGAAAAAAGGGTAATTTAAAATTGTTGAAATTCATTTAAACATGTGAAGGAAATTTTATGTAGGCCCCCGGTTTTTTTTTTAATAAAACAATGCCTAAATTGGATGAAAAACCATGTTTTGGGAAAGAGAAAGGGGAAACCACCTTTGGGGGGTTTTAATAATAAATGATTGGGGGAGGGAACAAGAAAAAAAAAACAAAAGGTTTACAAGTACCCCAGAAAGAAAAAAATTTTTTCTTTTTTGAAACCGACCACTATGAAAACCACCAAAGCCGACACAAAAGCCCTGCAACACTTTAAACCAAATTTTTTTCTAACAATTTTTGATTATGATGTTTGAATTCAGGAAAACCATGGGCCCCCATTTAAACCACGCCTTGACAAGAGAAATTTCAGCAACAGATTCAAGGGTATTTGATGAACATAGGGAAATCCTAGGGGGGTCAAAGGGAACACCATAGGAAATTTGTTGATACCACCTACAAACATTGTGGAAGCTAAAAGAAGGCACCATACCCTGGAAGGAAGCTTGGGAAACTAATCAAAAACGATGGGGTTGGGGGAGTTATTTAAAATCCTTTATTAAGTAAATGACAAACCTATATCGGCTATGACATAAAACAAGCGCTCTAGGGAGGGAGCCCATATTTACTTTACTTTATTGTGTTTTTTGGTTTTCTTTTAATTTTTTAGGAAAATGCAAGGGGAATGTTCAGAAGGACCAATCCTCCAAGTTCAGCTTTGAGGATTTAAATAGGCTTTACATGTTTTACCCGGGGGGACCAGTTCCTTTTTTTTCTTATTTCCTTCCATTTTGTTATTTTTCATTATGTGAATAGTGTGGACACTCTATTCTTAATTTTAAGGAAGGGGAAATTAGGTATAAAGTTGAGAGATATTGCCTGTTATTTTTTTGATATCATACTCTTCCATTACTTAACTTATTTTTCCCTGGTTATCGACAATTTTTTGCCTTTTTTTTTCAAAATTTTTTTTGGGGAAACAGAGATTATACAAAAAAAAAAAAAAATCCTTTACAACGTTTATGATTTTTTTAAAAAAATAATTCATTATTAGCCCTACTCACCCTGTTGTATTCTTACTTTGTTAAATTAATGAATAAAAATTTTTGAAAACAAATTTTCAATTTTTGCCCTTTTAATTTGAAGTTTAAGAGTCTATTAGTCCCTTTGAAAGATAAAAGGGCTACTTCGGGGCTCTTCTCAGCTAGTATATCTTTTTGAAATTTCTTTTAAAGCTTATCCACATCAATGAAAGGGAAGGGGAAAATCCTCACTTAGTATCCCCTTTTTAAAAAAAACTTAATTTTTTTAATAGCATTTAAAAAAAAATAGTTGGGGATTACTCCAATGACTCATAAATTTAGTTTAAAATACCAAAAATTGAATGCAATAGGGAGATTTAATGGGGGCCCTTTAAAACCCCGGTCACTTGGGGGGATGACCTAGGGGTGCCAAATCATGATCTCACTATAGCGTAAGGGGAGAAAAAAAAGTTCAATACACGACTTTTTATAGTAAAAAAAAAAAAGAAAAAGAGAAAGAAAAAAAAAGTAAGTTTTTGTGAATGCCATCAATAATTTTCAGGGCTTAAAATAAAAAGGGGGAAAACTGGAAAGGGAAATTATACCCTAGCTTTCATTTTTTTGACCTGTTTAAAAAAATTGAAGGATCATTGCTTTCTTTCCAGTGAAAATTTAAATGGTGTTTTTCCTTTTGGACGAATATCTCTTTTGGAATAAAAATTTTAGGTTAAACGCTTTTATTAAAGTTTTGTTTTTTTTTAGATTATTGGGTTTAATTTTGAGTATATACCCAATCACATATTTCCCCTTTGGTTTGAGTGGGGGCACACAAAGTATGATTTGAATAGAATACGATTTCAATTTGTATGAAATAAAATTTTTTTTGTCTTTCTAGGGTAAATTTTTTTTCGGTTTTATTTTTCTTTGGGGCAAGCAAAAGTTTTAAATGTGGGGAGTTGATAAAGGGATATTTTACTCATATTCATTAACAAATTTTTAAGATTCATTATTGATTTTAGAGAAACACAAGGGAAAAGGTACTTAACATTTTAAAATTTTAAAATTTCAGATTTGAAGGGCTTTTAGATCAAAACTTAATCAAATTTTGGGAATTAATACAAATTGAGCATGAAAAGATTTAAGGGTTGGGAAATGAGAGATTTTAAAGCCGCTGGGCCCTTTATGGGCCCCCTTCAATGCCCGGCCCCCGGGCCTTTATGGCCGGCTTAAAAAAGGCTGCTGGCCCTTGAGCCGACCTTTTACCCTCTGTTTTAATTGCATCTTCTCACCTCCCTTGCAATATAAGGTCTTTGGCATTTAGAGAGGAACTTTTTTCAAATTTTCGTGTTCTTAGAGTATTTTAACCTAGTTTAAGGGAGAATTTTTGGGGAACAAACTTGGGGAAAACTTTGTGATCTTTGGGGGAGATTTCTCCTTTTTGAAGGGTTTTTGGATTCCTTTAATTAAGGTATTATTTTTATTGTTAATTGGTGATTTCTGAACTTTATTTCTTAATTTCAATTCAAGCATTTGATCCAACCATTGAATATATTTCTTTTGCACAATCTCCTTGAATCAAATCATGTCTTTATCCCATGAATTGCTAATCTTTTCCTTGGGGGAAATTGATGAAACCCTAGAATGTTAAAAGGAAATTTACCATGAATGAAGGAAATTTTTAGGATTATTCATTTGCAATTCCTTTGATTTCAATTATAATTGGTCTTTTTATTTAAATTTTTAGAAATCCTTTTTAACGGGGTTGATTAGGATTGTTAGGAATTTTTATTAGATTGATTATCAATAAAGGGAGTTCGTAATTTGGGTTTTAAAAAAGTTTAGGGGGCGCAATGCAATTTTTCCCTTTTAATTAATCACTAAGGGGTTAGGGGTTTAAATTTATTTAGGGGAATATTGTTTTTTAAAATCGGAGGTGTATGAACTAATTTTGATTTCCTTTGGTTAATTGGGGACCAAGCCACTAATGATTTAAAGGTTTAAAATCCTTAAAAAATTTTCAAACTCACTTGAATAACCTTTAAACCCCTAGTTGAATAACAGGGACAGTTTGATTAATGGATCTAGGGTGAATTCTAATTTCCCGCGTTCATAATTGATAGATTCTTCATAAAATTCTCCTTGCTTGCTTTAAGTTAAATTTTTAGCTTAGACATTTCAAAACCCCTTTTTAATCTCCTAGATATTGATAAAAAATTGCCATAGTCTATTACTCTATTGGTTCCTCGAGGGATCGACAACCTTACTTTTCACCACTCTATTACTTGATACACCATTGCACTTGCTGCAATTTACCTCCCATTTTATATATACGTTCTGAGCGTATCATCAGGATATAATTGTCGAGTCTAATTTTTGACTTTCCCATTCCTAATCCGAATAGACTAGACCCTATGCTCATATAATATAGATCATTGACCTAGTTGGGAACTTCCATTTAATTTTGGAGTCGACAACCCAACTATTGTTGGGAAAGATTGAATTAAGACAAAGGAGCGGTTTAGTCTTAATTTGGACCACTAGTCGTCGTATTTCCTTTTCTCGTTTTATGAAAAGAGGAAAGGAAAACCGGAGTTTCTAAGCCCGGGAGGCTAACTTATTAAAACCTTACGGCTACCAACTAATATCCTAAAACTATCTCTATCTAGAAATGTCTTTTATTTTGTTTCTGTTCCCTTTTTATTGTGTTTTTTGAGTGAATTATTCTAGAAAAATGATTTTTTTTATTTATTTTATGGTTGCCTTTGAAGGGTGCCTATGTACCTGCTATTAAAAATCAAACAAGCCGTAGTTCGCTTTTTCTAAAGATCTTAAGTGTGTTTGGGATTTTAATTGTGAAATCTCTTTTTATTTATGTTTTTATCTTGGGGGATTTTTTTTTTCTAAAAATCTAAGCTTAAGCTTAATGATTTGATTTTGAAAATGATATTTTTAAAGGAAAACATCAATTTTTGGATTTATTTGAGAAAATGATTTTCTAAGTGATAAAAATCATTTTCTATTTTTTAATTTTTGAATTTTTATTATTTTTTTAATTTTTATGATTCTTTTTTTATTTTTATGATTTTTTTTTTAATTTTTCATAATTTTTGTGAGTTTTTTTTAAAAATTTTCCTCCTAGGTTCTTTTTCTAGCTATTTTAAAATCTAAAGCTTTATTATTATTTTTCTAATGCTTTTATTATTTTCTACATTTTTATTATTTATTATTTATTTATATTTTCGTTTTTTATTATTAAATCCTAAAAAATCGAAATTCTAATATTTTTCTATTTATTGAAATTATAAATAACACATAAGTAAAAAATAAATAAATAACAAATAACAAATAAATAACAAAATAGTAAAACAATTCGGGAATAAAATAACCAAAATAAATAAAAATAAAAATAAAAAAAATCTGGAAAATCCGACTTTCCCGGTCCGGGTTGGTGCGCGGGTTGGGTCGATCGGGTCAAATCGGTTGGGTCGAATCGGTTGGACACGGCGGCAGGGAGTGCTCGTGGCGTGTTCCGACGGCCTTCTTCAGCGGGTTTAGGGGGTCTAATTTCCCAGGTTATCGAGGCGAGGGAAACCAATGGTGGTGGTGATTTGCTCTAGAAACGCCTCCTGGTGGTTGGCTCCCGCTCTTGACGGCGGTCGCGGCTTCGAACAACTTCAGTGGTCTTCGATTCTCTCTTTTCTCTCACTTTCTCTCGCTTTTGATTTGTCTTCTGGCTTCCTCACTCATCCTCTATTTATAAGCTTTCGAAATCGAGCTGGATAAGCTCGGATTTCCACCGATCGAGGCAACTCGGATTTGCGGTTAAATGAACCAACTCCGATTCGTGAAAGCCTTCAATTTGTTGAGATTTGATTCCAATTGGATGATGTTTATCTCAATTCTCTTGAAGATTTGTTGATTTGTGCAAAAAATCGAATCGAAACGGTCGAAATTCGAATTTTTCTCCTTACGACGATCTCGGACCGAGGTTGAAGACGATCATGCGCCTGGCGCGTGTGTTCGCTCCAGCCAATCAGATGCGGCACGTGTCCCAGGTAAATGAAAAATTTGCAAAACGCGGAATCTGCTCCCCCCGCGTTTCAAACCCCTGACCTCACACCCTCGCGCACTCGCCTGACTACGGCTCGGGCCAACTGAGCTAGCCCATTTTCTTGATTTTGTTTATTTCGAAAATTACATATATGCAATGCGTTTTTTTTATTTTTTTGTATTTTTGAAATTTCAAAAATTTTAAAAATTTTTTTTTCCTTATTTTTCCCAAATTCGAAATCTTTTTTCAAATTATGTGTTTTCCTTTTATTTTTTTTTTGAATTTTTCCTATTTTCGCCAAATTAGAAAAAAAATTTGGGAAATTTGATTATTTTTAAAATCTTAGGAAAAAATTGGGTGTTTACAGCCGCCCCACTTTGTAGAAAAGTTTAAAAAATTAACTACAAAGACAAAAAGCGCCATTTTTGGCTTCTTGATTTGAATAATAACATTTGGTTTGGTGGTTATCTGGATTTTGGGTTTTTTTGGTAGGAAAATCTTAAAGAGCTAAAAATCCCATGAGTTTAAAATGGTCTAACATTTAAAGTAAGTTCCTTCCTAAAAAGTGTTTAGGGGTGATTTTTTTGGCGATAGGAAACATCTAAAGCATTGTTTAGGAGTTAAATAAATGATGATGGGAAACGCTTATCAGACTAGCAACCTTGAAAAAAAGATTATCTTGGAAGCCCCTTTTAGAGCCCCACCTGTCAATAAACGTCTGACAAGACTGGCACTTTTTGGGAAAAAAACCCTCCGAAAGTGCCCTATGAGCTAACTAATGGGTTTTTAAAAAATTTTAAAAAGGCCCTATGAGCGAAAAAAGTAGTTCAAAAATGCTCCTTTGGCAAAACTAATGGGGGGTTCTGGGAAAAGTCCCTCTTTTTTGGGCTGAAAAACATGCGGGAAGTGCTTTTGCTAAGACCAAGGGAAATGTCTCAAAAAGGGGCCCCTAAACTGACCTTGAGACAAGATACTTAGGAAAGTGCCCCTTTTGGGGTGCAACCTATGATAAAATATCTAAAAAAAAGGTGCCCCTATGGGCTGCCCAAAGAAGGTATTTAGGAAAGTCCCCCTCTTGGCGACTAACCATGATAAAGATGTCTCAAAAAGGTGCCCTTTTGGGCTGACCTTAAGAGAGCATATTTAGGAAAGTCCCCCTCTTGGCTACAAACCCGGGATAAAAATATCTAAAAAAGGGACCCCCTATGGGCTGACCTTAAGAGATGAATTTGGGAAATTCCCTTTGGGCTGACTAACCTAGATAAAGATTCCGAAAAGGTCCCTACGAGCGCCCTTAAGAGAGGATACTAGGAAAGTCCCCTCTTGGGCTGACAAACCTATGAAAAGATGTCTAAAAAAGGTCCCCCTATGAGCTGCCCTTTAAGAAGGATTTTTGGGAAAAGGCCCCTCTTGGGGCTGACAAAAACCTGTGAAAAACAGTCTCAAAAGGGGGGCCCCTAGGGGTTGACCTTAAGAGAGGATATTTAGGAAAGTGCCCCCTTTGGGCTGACTAACGTAGTAAAGATGTCTCAAAAAGGTCCCCCAATGGGCTACCTGAAAGGTTTTTAGAAAACCCCCTCTTCGCTGACAAACCCTATGATAAAGATGTCACAAAAAGGGCCCTTTTGGGCTAACCTTAAGAGGGATATTTAGGAAAGCGCCCCTCGGGGGGACTAACCTATATAAAAGTCTAAAAAAGGTCCCCCATGGGCTGCCCTTAAGAGAGGTATTTGGGAAAAGTCCCCCTCTGGGCTGACTAACCCGGATAAAAAGTCTCAAAAAGGTCCCCCTTTGGGGTTTTCTTAAAAGATAAATTTAGGAAGGTGCCCCTCTTGGGCTACTAACCTAGATAAAGATGTCTCAAAAAGGGCCCCTAGGGCTGCCTTAAGAGAGGATATTTGGGAAGTGCCCCTTTTTTGGGCTGACTAACGTTGATAAAGATGTCTCAAAAAGGGTGCCCCAATGGGCTGACCTTGAAAGGATTTTTAGGAAAACCCCCTTTTGGGCAACTAACCTATGAAAAGAGTACAAAAAGGGCCCTTATAGCCCCAACAGGGGAATTTAGGAAAGCGCCCCCTTGGGCGACTAACCTAGATAAATGTCTAAAAAAAGGTGCCCTAGGGGGCTGACCTTAAAGAGAGGATATTTGGGAAAAGTCCCCCTTGGGGGCTGACAAACCCGTGAAAAAAATGTCTAAAAAAGGTGCCCCGGGGTGATTTAAGGAATGATATTGGGAAAGGGGTGTCCCTCTTGGGTGCAACCAGATAAAGAGCCCAAAAAAGGTCCCCCATGGTGACCTAAGGGATTTTTTGGGAAAAGTGCCCCCTCTTGGGCGATAACCTATGATAAAAAATTCAAAAAAAAGGTGCCCCAGGGGGTTAACCTTAAGAGGGAAATTTTGGGAAAGTCCCCCTTTTGGGGTGACTAACCTATGATAAAGATTCTCAAAAAGATCCCCTTATGGGCTGCCCTTAAAAATGATATTTAGGAAAGTGCCCCTCTGGGGGACAAACCCTGAAAAAAATGTCTAAAAAAAGGTCCCCTTATGGGCAAACCTTTAAGAGGGAATTTAGGAAATACCCCTCTTGGGCGACAAAACCTGTGAAAAACATGCCCAAAAAAGGTCCCCTTAGGGGCTGACCTTAAGAGAGATTTTTAGGAAATGCCCCCTCTTGGGCTGACTAACCTGTATAAACAGGGGTCTAAAAAAGGTCCCCCTAGGGTTGCCCAAAGAGGGGAAATTTAGGAAAGTGCCCCTTTGGGCTGATGGGTAAAGATAAAGATTCTAAAAAAGGGTCCCCCTATGGGCTGCCCAAGAGGGGAATTTAGGAAATCCCCACTTCGGCTGACTACCTATAAAAAGATTCTCAAAAGGTCCCCCAGGGGAGACCTTAAGAGAGGATATTTAGGAAAGTCCCCCTTTTGGGGCTAACTAACCTGATAAAATGTCTAAAAAAGGTCCCCTAGGGCGCCCTTTAAGAGAGGAATTTGGGAAAGTTCCCCCGCTTGGGCTGACAAACCCTTATAAAAATACCCAAAAAAGGGGCCCCCTATGGGTGACCTTAAAGAGAGGATATTTGGGAAAAAGGCCCCTCTTGGCGACTAAATATGTTAAGATGTCTCAAAAGGTGCCCCAAGGGGCTCCCTTTAAGAAGGATTTTTTGAAATGCCCTTGGGCTGACTAACCTAGATAAAATTTCTAAAAAAGGTCCCCCTTTGGGCTGCCCTTAAGAGAGGTTTTTTAGGAAAGTCCCCCTTTTGGGCTGACAAACCTATATAAATGTCTCAAAAGGTCCCCACAGGCTACCTTGAAGGGATATTTAGGAAAGCCCCCCTCTTAGGCTGACAAACCCCTATGATAAAAATACCAAAAAAAGGTCCCCCTATGGGCTGACCAAGATGGGATATTTAGAAAGTCCCCCTCTTGGGCCGACTAACCTTGAAAAAATGTCTCAAAAAGATGCCCTTAGGGTTGACCAAAGAGATTTTTAGGAAAGTGCCCCTCTTGGGCAACAACCCGGATAAAAATGCTCAAAGGGGGTCCCCCCTTGGCCTGCCTTAAGAGAGAAAATTAGGAAAGTCCCATCTTGGGCTACAAACCCTTTTATAAAGATGTCTAAAAAAAGGTGCCCCTATGGGCGGGCCTTAAAGAAGATTTTTAGGAAATGTCCCCTTTGGCTGCTAACCTATGTAAAAATTTTAAAAAAAGGGGCCCTTAGGGGCAACCTTAAGAGAGGAAATTTAGGAAATGCCCCTCTAGGCTGATAACCTTGATAAAAATGTCCAAAAAGGTGCCCCTTGGGCTGCCCTTTAAAAGAGAATTTAGAAAGTTCCCTCTTGGGCGGGCTAATTTATGATAAAAATGTCCAAAAGGTCCCCCTTAGGGGCGACCTTGAGAGGGATTTTTAGGAAAGTGCCCCCTCTTGGGTGACTAATCTTGATAAACAGTTTTAAAAAAGGTCCCCCTAGGGGTTGCCCTTTAAGAAAGATATTTGGGAAAGTGCCCCTCTTGGGTTACTGACGTATGATAAAATGCCAAAAAGGGGGCCTAGGGGCTGACCTTAAGAGAGGATTTTAGGAAAGTGTCCCTCTTGGGCTGACAAAACCATAAAAAGCTAAAAAAGGGTTTTCCCCATGGCTGCCCTTTAAAGGGAGGATATTTAGGAAAGTCCCCCTCTTAGGCTGCTAACCTTGATAAAATGTTAAAAAAAGGTGCCCCTAGGCGCCCTTTAAAAGGGGAATTTAGGAAAGTCCCCCTTTTGGGGGTGACTAACTTATGAAAAAAAAAAAAAATCTCAAAAAGGGCCCCAGGGTCCCTTAAGAGAGGATATTTAGGATAGTGAAAGTACCCTCTTGGGCCAAAACCTATGATAAAAATTTAGCTGCCCTTAAAGGGGATATTAGGAAAGTGCCCCTTTTGGCCGACAAACCTTGATAAAGATTTCAAAAAGGTGCCCTTATGAGCTGCCCAAAAGAGAGGATATTTAGGAAGGGCCCCTCTTGGGTTGACTTACCATAAAAAAAAAAGTCTCAAAAAGGTCCCCTAGGGGCTATTTTTAAAGATGATACTAGAAATCCCCCTCTTGGGCTGACTAACTTGAAAAAGATGTCTCAAAAAAGGTGCCCCTATGGGCTGACCTAAAAAGGATATTTAGGAAACCCCCGTTGGGGCTGCAACCTATATAAAGATGTCTAAAAAAGGTCCCCCTTTTGGCAACCCCTTAAGAGGGGATATTTAGAAAGTGCCTTTTTGGGCTGTTTAAACCGTGAAAAAAATTTCTCAAAAAAAGGTGCCCCTTGGGTTGCCTTAAGAAGGATATTTAGGAAAGGTCCTCTTGGGCTACTAACCTATGATAAAAATGCTCAAAAAGTGCCTTAGGGGCTGACCTTAAGAGGGGAATTTAGGAAATCCCCCTTTGGGCTGCAACCTTGATAAAAAGTCTCAAAAGGGTCCCCCCTAGGGGTTCCCAAAAGAGATATTTAAAAAGTCCCTTTTTGGGGGCTACAACGTATAAAAAAGATGTCTCAAAAAGGTCCCCCTTGGGCGGACCTTAGAAGGAATTTAGAAAGTGCCCCTCTTGACGACAACCCTATGATAAATGTCAAAAAAAGGTCCCCCTTGGGGCTGCCCTTAAGAGAGGATATTTAGGAAAGTGCCCCTCTTGGGTACAAACTATGATAAAATGTTCAAAAGGTGCCCATGACGACCTTAAGAGAGGATATTTAGAAAAGCCCCCCTCTTGGGTTGACTAACCTATAAAAAAATTTTCTAAAAAAAAAAAGGTGCCCTTATGAGCTCCCTTTAAGAAGGATTTTTTGGAAAGTGCCCCCTTGGCTACTAAACGTGAAAAAAATTTTTTAAAAAAGGTCACCAGGGGCACCTTAAAAAGGGGATATTTAGGAAAGTGCCCCTTCTTGAGCTGACTACCCTATTAAAGGGGATTTTAGACAAGTCCCCCATTAGGGCTGACTTATTTTATTTTTTTGAATTTTTGATACAACCACGCCAACCCTTGACGAAACGCAATACCAATACGCGGAAATTCGTTGCCCAAGACGCCCAAAACACCTAATGTGGAAACCCGACCCGTTGTTTAAGGAGACAAAAACCCTTGGTAAAAGTAAAGACGCCAAAATGGGATGAAAACCCCGATTGTAAGTCGGGGATGAACCCCAAAGGGAAGTCAATCCGATAATTTCGATTTAGGTCTTAAAAGAACCAGGAGGTGCCTCTAAAAAGTGTTTAATGTTCAAAGTGTATATCTTTTTCTTGTTCAAACCCTAAGTTTTTATACGGTTTTCAATTCGGTAAAAAACAAGTCCAAAACGACATATTTTAGTTAAGTGACAAAAAAACGCGAAACAGAAACAGCTGGCGACAGGGATCACGGCCGTGTACACCCCGTGAACTTGGGCTGTATACTGTTGTGAAACTTCTGGCAACATCCCCCCGCCCAGTACTTTGTCGTGTATCTTTCTGTGGATTTACTTGCCCCATACACGGCCGGGCCCCTTTTAAAAACCGTTACTACCGCGTATATTTTTTGGTAATTTGAGATCCACACGGCCGGGGCCTTGAAAGTTAAAAAAACGCCCTCTTCAACCCGTGCCGTAAACTTGTAAAAAAGCAAGGTTTTTCCCGGTTTTTCCCAAACCTTCCAACTTCAGATTGTCCAACCTTTAAAACGGCTTCATGGAAAAACCTTTTAACCCGTTAAGTGTTTCTTGAATCGGTTTGCCGATTTCTTGTGATTGGCCCGGGCGATACTTCAAGAGGACCCACATTTCTTCTTCCGGTTTGGGCTCTCACCCAGGATCTCATCTTTTCCCCTCTCTTAAAAAAGGATTTGTCCTCAAATCATTGCTGAAATCAAATGGACTTAGATCAATAACATTAAACATGACCTTATGGATACTCACTGGTAGATCTTTCTTGTTGCTTATCATTGATCGCTCAAGCTTGAAATATCCTCGCCTCTGGGGAAGTTTTTAATCTAAAACTGTAGGGGAACCGCCTTGCGCATGTAACCCAAAATCCAATCTCCGGTTCAAAAACAGCTTGTCGACACCCTTGTTGGCTTGTTTCACATACGCTCGTTTTTCGCTCAATGTTTCCCCTTCCACAAAATCTCCTTAGAATATTTCAAAACTCACAAACTTGTTAAGTGCAATGGCATAAAAAAATAGGTTTCAGTGGGTTAAAAACCAAAACACAATCCAAATGGTGAACAACAGTATGCTTGTAAACCCCTTTTATAGCAAACCCCACAAAGGGTAAAAATTCCTTTTAAAATCCTAATGTTCTTCTCTATGATTGCCCCTAACAATTAAATTAACGCCCTATTAACCCCCTTTCAATTTGCCCATCAGTTTTTGGGTGAGGGATTCAAAAACCCCGTTTATTTCCCCAAAATTTCCCCAAACCCCCAAAAAATACTCAAAAATTTCCACTCAACACTAACAATGCTCCTAATTTAACCCTTGGGCGGATGCACTACCTTTTTAAAAGAAAAATTTAAACAATTGATAGATGACATTTTATGAAAGGGACTGAAAGAACCATTTTTAAAAAATCTATCCACAACCACAAAAAAGAACTCCCATGCCTAGCTTGATAATCCAAACACAAAACAGGGACAAGCTATCTAAGGCCAGAGGAATGAATATACTCATATCCAATCTAAGAAGTCATCTAAGCAAGGAATGTATACGATACTTTACTGGATTTTGGCGGCGAACATCAACACGCATTCCCATGTCCCATCCTTTTTAGGCCCAAATCACAAGCACTGCACAGGATTCATGCTCCCCCTCACGTCCCCCCTTCCCATTAATTCTTCAACCGCCTTTTGGGTTCCTTTGTTTCCCTCCGGGGTGTTCCGAAGCTGCTTTTTTGGAATCGATGTTCGGGTACAAGTAAATCGGTGCTCAATAATGAACTGGTGTAACCCTTTGGAATCTCTAAAAGAAAGACATCTTCAAAGTCCTGCAAAAAAACACAACCACACTGGGCAAAGAGTTAGATAATTCGTTAGTAGTCAAATGTTTCCTTAAAAACCAAAACAACATAGGTTGCTTCATCACTAACACTCTGCTCCTACACCGCCTTGCCAATAATTTCCCCTTTTTGCAAAGCTGCCCTCTCCTTTTCACTCACCACCAAAGTTATCCCCTTCAACTTGGCCTCTTACACTTTTCTAGTTCCTCTCCTTTTCCTTTTATTTTGACTTTTATTTTCCCTTTTTTTTTCCATTGTCTTTTGCTCCTCACCCACTTGCTTTTCACTACCTTGTTTTTTTGCAAATACTGTTGCAACGCAACATCCCATACACTTTTTTGGGTTTTAAAAAGGTTTTAAAAGATTAAAGCTCCCCCCTTGGGTGAACAAGGTATACTTGTTAGAAAAGCCATCATGAAAAACCTTCCATCAATTCCCATGACCTCCCCCAAAAACCTGACATTTCATTGGCATCTCACAAAAACCCCTCTCCTCAACCTCCCAAATGGAAACCCAACAAAGGCTTCTTACCCCTTTTTGCTCCCACTACTTTAAAACCACTGAAATTTATATGGACTAGGGTGTCTAACAGTTTGACCCCTAAACCCTCTCAAAATAAAATTGTCACTACTTTGGGGTGCAACCCCCTCCTCAAATGATCAAACTCAAATTGATTCCTAAAAACATCTTTTAAAAAATTATTTTCTCTTTGCCCCTTTTCTTCTTCCTTCCCCTGCACATTCAAAGCCTCTTCACTACCGCCACACCCTTTCCCCAAAAGCAGCTCCTCATCACACTGCACCCCTTTTTGGGGGCATATCATCTTTTTCACTATCCCCCCCAGTTCATACTCACCATCTCACGCAAAATCATACCGCCTATTTTGGACATTTATCAATATAGCCCCCACCCTTACATTTAAAGCATCTAATGTCACGATTTCTAGAGTAAAGATTCAGGTTACCTTGATTACCCAAAATGAACCCCTTGCCTCACTCTCCTTTTGGTTTGGGGGTAAAAACTTTTCTTTTTTTTTCATTTATTAGTTTTTCCAAATGGGTGAACCATTACCCTGTTTAATCGGCATTACACCCTTCCCCTTGTGCGGTTCTCAACCTTTTTAGCATGGAACCATATCCTCCAAATTTTTCATAATGCTCAATTTAACCACATTTTTGGGTTTCTCTATTTTAAACCAAAGAAAAAGCAATTTTAGCCTCCTTCCTCTTCTAATTTCCCCCAATCTAGTGATTTTCCCTCTCCTTGAAGACTATCTACACTTTGGGTTCCCTGCCTCAGGTTTGCAACTTTTGTGCAAATTCACGATATAAAAATGCAGGTAAAACCGCTTTTTTTCATCACCCTTTTTCACCTTCCCAAGACTCAATAGGTGGGTCGCCACTCCTTTTTTATTTTAACATTAATTGATCCCCCCCACACTATAGCAAATCTGAAAATTCAATGGGAAAGTTTTACCTTCTTTCTCCCCCCATGTTGTGACAACAAACACCCCCTCCCCCTTTTTCTCCCATTCTAAATCCTTCGGGATCATTCTTCCCCTTTGGGAAAAAAGGAAAATTTATCTTATGCTATTTTAATTGACATCCTCTTTTCCCTTTCCTCTACTTCCCAATCCAGTCCCTCTATTCCGACCCCTATAACCCAAACCCCACAAAAGGGTCATCAAAGTCATCATCCCTCATTTCATCTCCACCCCTCGGTACTCTCCCAGAACACTTCCCCTTTCGCCCTTGGGAAAACATTTTTGGTTTCTTATCTTTTTTCTAAACCACTCATGAATTTGTTCCCTTTCCCCCTTGGGAACATCCTTTCATTTTTTTCCCCCCAATGCCCCCATTACTAACCTAGCATCAAACCCTTTCCCCCCCACCTTCAGGAATGTTGTCTCGACAAGTCCCCACAGAAAAAGTTTGTATAACACAAATAAATTTTTAAAGATTAAACCCCACGATAAATCCCTTACGTGTTTCGTCAAAAAATGATATAAAACAGTCACCCTGTATTCTCACAAACAAAGTGTATCACCCCAATTTCCTCTTTTAATTCTTTGAACTAACCCCAACACAAAAAATTTCCCTTCCCTAGAATTTTAAAACAATTTAGGGTTGTAAAATTTTCCCCTAATTTTTTATCCGAATTTTTTTTTTTTTTTCTGTTTTTGGGTTTTGATCACGTTTCTCTTTTCTTTTCTTTTCCCCCTTTTTTTTTTTGTCGGACTTTTTATTTTTTTTTTTTTTTTACAATCAAATAAAACTCACTACAAAACAAAAATATTGCGAATTGAAAGCTAACAAGGATAAACGTTGGGTTAGGGTTTTTGATATTACCTTCCTCAACCGAACTTATGTTTTGACAAACCTAAACTCTGATACCAAAAATGATACGAACACGCCAACCCTGCAAACCCCAAAACCAAAACGTTCGGGAAAATTCGTTTCCCAAGCGCCCAAAAACCCCAATGGGAAACCGCGACCCATTGTCTTAAGCAGACAAGAACTTGGTATAAAATGAGACGCCCCAAACGGGAGAAAGACCGATTTTAAATGGGATGAAAAGCCCGGAAATCAATTCGATAAGTTCATTTATTCTTGAAGAACGAAGAGAGGGGCCTCTCAAAAGTGTTTTAATGTTCAAAGATTATATTTATTTTGTTTAAACCCTAGGGGCTTTTATCTAGGGTTACAATTCGTGTAAAAAACAAGTCCAAAAAGCTAGTTTATTAATAATAAAAAAAAGGAAAAACAAAATGCTGGTCGCAAGGGATACACGGGGCCCTTTTACCCCCAGTCTTGGCCATGTATTGCTGGCAACTTTTGGGAACATACAGCCCTTTTACTTTTACCGTGATCTTTTTGCAACTTCGCAACATACAGCCCCTGACTTTCCGTGTACTTTTTGTGGATTACTTGACTCCATACACATGTGCCTTTTAAAACCGGGGATCTAGCCGCGTATGATTCGTGCAATCTTTAAGTCCTCCGGCCGTGCCCTTTAAAGTACACGCCCCTTCAACCCTTTCATAAACTTTTACAAAACAAGGTCTTTCCCCCGGTTGTTCCCAAACCCTTCTAAATTCATGATTCCCAATCTTTTCCGCTTCATGGACAACCTTTATCAACCCTTAAGTGCTTCCCCCTTTAATCGGTTTTCTCGATTTCTTTATCGGTCCCCCGGATCTTTAAAAGGTCCAATTTTTCTTCCGGCTTGGCTCTCATAGGATCCATCAAAAATGCTTTTGCCGACTGGCTAAATGAGGTGATGCTTTTCCTGTTGATGATAGTTTTTTCATTTAATTTTGCTTGCCAATTTATCGTGGATAGCAAACCAACAAACCCAACCCTTTTTGCGGGTTTTCTTTTTACTTCATTCTTTTTATCTTGACCGGGGTTTAAAATCTTGATGTCTTCCCTTTTTGTGCACGAGGCTCTTTTTTACGGTATTGTTATCCTACTAAAGCACTAGGTTCTAATGCTCAAAATAATAGAATTTTTTTACAAAAAATATTGAACTTTCATTTTTGGTTTATCTTTCATGGGGGAAGTGGTGGGTAATGTGTTTTGGAAATTTGTTTGAGCGAATTTGGTTAGGGTTATTGACATTCAGGGATATTAAATTTTCTTTTAAAAAAAATAAAAACTCGACTCAACAAATTTGTATCGATATTGGCTTTCATAAAAATTGGCAAAATTTCAATTCCCCTTGCCTAAGGATATACATCTTTACAGCATCGTGTTAATGGGGGGCCTTTAATTCCGAACCATCCATTTGAGCACCCCCCTCAAAGCACCCCCGACAAACCTTTTTTTTACATACAGGGGGCCCTTTATAGTTTGGGGGGAATTTCCCCCTGAGCTTGGGGATTGGGGGAAACCCTTTTTTAGCACCAGACCCCTTCTTTGAAGTATGGGGCCTCTTTTCTTGTTTAAAAGTCGGGCCATCCTTTGTTGGTAACCTGGGGCCCTGACATAGTGCGTAAATCTTCTTTTTATCAACAATTTAGTGATCAAGTCTTTCTTTACCCAGTCTGATTGGTTTGCTGAGTTTCTGAAGAATCTAAACGATGGTATTTTTGCTTGACTGGAGCAAATGCTTCGTACCAATACCCAATAATAAGGGTAGCTCCAGTAGATTTCTTATTGAAATCCATAAGCCATGAGAGCAAACTAAATTTCGTTTCCAATCTTTGTAATAGTTGTCATTTTTTTCGATGATCTTTTTTTTATTTTATTAGCTGTTCTATTTCCCCCTTTATCTGGGGTCGGTAGGAGTTTAATTTCTTTGGGGGTTTATTTGGGAAATTTTTACATAAACCTGTCATTGTTTTTTTGTTTAAAATTTTTTACCGTTTTTGGTGATGTAGATTTAGGGGAAATCCAATCGGGCAAATTTCCCTTTTTAGAACGGGAAATTTCCCCTTTTTTGACTTGGTATAAAAAGAAGCTTTTACCCACTTGGGGAATAATCGATTGCACCAATATAAACTTTGGCCTTGGATGCGTCGGATTGATTGGGGCCCAAATTTTTCGATTCCCCGATGGGGGAAAAAGGGCGGTACTGACAATAAGGAACTCGTTGGGGGGGGCATTTATCCGGGTTTGCGTTTCTTGACACAGATGACATGCTTGACATATTTATCAACCGACCATTTAACCAAAAATATCCTAACCTCATGATTTTTGGGCCAACTGTAGCCATTCGATGAGGGCCACAACTCCTTTAAGTACTTCCTTCCTTCCC